>PVKN010039716.1:0-10839 GCA_004027915.1 Capromys pilorides
CCACTGCACTGGGCTCAGAGGAGGCTTGCGGCTCGCTGCACGCTTCCATCCTCCGCCAGCCACGTTTCAGTCTTCCTGGATGTTCTGAGTGTAAAATCCTGTGTCTCCAGGACTCAGCAAAGCGGGGCTTTCTTTTCTGTGGCCAAGCCGCTTGGCCAAACTCTCAGGGAATCCCCGCCGCCCATCCCCACCGCCCTGGCCACCCACCCTCCTGCTTCAAGACCGAGCTGATCGCGTAAACATGTTTATCGCCTTGGCAGGGGAAGGCAGATTCCAGAGCGAAGTCCAAACCAACCCAGAAATTCCCGGGGCTCTGAGGCATGACGTCACACGGGACCAAGTCCAGGCTCGGCCCGGGCAGTCCTGGGAGGTTGACCCAGAGCGGGCAGGTGTCCTGCCCCTCCCAGCACAAGACCGACTTTCGTTTGTTTTCTAAGTTGTCCGCTGACCTCACTTCTAGGTTGTTTTCTTGCACTGGCTCGGTCCCCTGCTCTCTGCATGGCCCTGTGACCTGGTGGCGGCACTGTCTTCCTTCCTCCTGGGCATCACACAGCGGGCAGGGAGCTAACACCCGGGGACAGCACATGCGACACACGTGTGAGAGCTCCTGGCACAGACACCCACCCGGGTACCTGCAGGACCCGCACAAGCTCCGACTGGAATTTTCTCTGCCCCAAGTCCAAGGTGAACAACCAGAGGAGCAAGCTGGTCCTTTAGGACAGCCTTCGGCCCACCCGGGTTTCCCTCCTCTCCCGCTTCTGGGAGCCCTGAGTGTTGGAATGGATGCACAACACCCAGATGTGTGAACACAGCCAACCTCTTCCCTGCACCCTTTTTTCTCTCCCCCACACCTATATGCACTTCCAACACACACACAAACACACACATGCACACAATGTGCACATACCACATGCACACACATTTAAGGGAGCTGACCTGAGCTTCTTACTGGCTGGTGAAGGCTATATCACACTGTACCACTACCTGCACCACCCCTCACAGCCACACATCCTCATGTCCCCATCGCCAGGCTTGGGCACCTGCCTCCCTGGACCCTGGACAGAGAGCCACCTGGACTATGGGGGAGCCTCAGCCTCCACAAGGCCCCGGAGAGGGGACAAGTCCAGCTTGTCCAGTGACACCAGCACACCCTGCTATACACCTGCCTCCCAGGTGTTCCACAGTGACAACTCCAGTGTCGCAGCTCTTTCCTGTCCCCCCCCCACCCTCCTATGGAGGGGACATGGAAGGGCCTGGCCCGCCTCCATGTGCGGGAATTCTGCAGCCACATTCCCAGCAGGAGGCCTGCAGCCTCTGCTGGACCTGTGCTCCAGGTGGTCACCTCTCTCCCACAGGAAGTAGGCTACAGGGGCTGACCTGACCTGGACTCCAGGGGACACCTGCCTCAGCTGAGCTAGGCTGCTGCTGGTTATCCCTCCTACACTGGGAGAAGCCATGTTGCCCCTGGAGATCTGGATTGCCCTATTGCCCTGATGCCTGGGTCCTTAGGGGGTTCCAGACCTGTCACATGCTTCCCTGGAGACCCCTGGCTGGTCCCTGCTCACTGCGGCACAGGGCCCAGGTATGGAGGGACAGGGGTTCCTGCCCCAGTTCTGCAGGCCCAGTGGGATCCATATACAGCCCCTTCCTTACCCCTCACACTCCCTAAAGACGCATTTTCGGCACCATGGGGCACACTTGGGTGGTACCCCAGGGGATGTCATTCAGAAAGCTGGAGGACCCCAAAACAGTCACCACTCCTTTCCAGCCCACCTGGAGGTCCCCCTCCACCACTGCACCCCACCATGTCCCCCAGCCAAGACCACGGATGCTACCACAATGCTGCATGAGGAGCAGCCAGCCGCTGGCTTATCCTCTAAACCTGCCCTCCGGGTCCCCTAGCAGGCTGCCAAAGCTCCTCGACGAAAACCTCCCTGTCCTCAACCGATTTCCTGAACCTCGGAGATCAGAGCCCGATCATAACTCCTCCCATTCAGAGGGAGACTCCTCACTGCCCACCTTCCCATCCTGCCCATAGCCAGTGGCAGGGGCACAGGAAGCTGCCCCAGTGGACCCATGAGGACACTGGGGCCCAAGCCAGCGGAACCCTAGCTCAGGATGGTGGCTCATAAAGGAATAGGACCCGAGTTCAGGATCCAAAATCAAAGTTGATCCTGAGCTCTTCCAGGGGGGTCGCAGCACTGGACCCTGCTCCATCTGGCAAGCTAAGAGCAGATCAGGGGGGCCAGGCTCAAGGTCTCACTCCTGGGTCTGTTTTCCTTTCAGGACCCCAAGCTACCTCGTCTTCCAGTCCCCCAAAGAAGAGGGTAGTGTTTCACCTACCTTGAACCACGGAAGTCGCTCGCGGGTGGGGACACCCCGAGCTGGGTCTCCAGGCCCAGGGCTCTGGGTCGGGCAAGGCTCCCTTTAGCCGGAGTTGAGTCCAAGAGCGGCCGCTCAGGCTCTCCCAAGGAGACACTGCTGCCTTCCCGCTGGCAATGGCCAGCGCCTGGGGACCCGGGTCTATATAGGGCTGCCTCCCAGAAACAGCTCGAGGCCAGCCAGTCCAGGAGCAGGGCCCCGCCCACCTGACGCCACCTGTTTTGGCCCCTGCCAGGGCTGCCCGCTCCAGGTTGATAGCAGATTTAGCTCAGCTGCCCTGGAAAAAAAAAAAGTTTCAGTCGACAACTTCCTTATTGCACCCAACTGCCCGTAAGAAACCAATATGCAGAAAACCGCCCGCGCCTGGCTGCAGGTAGGCGTCTGCGGCATTGAAAACAAGCCCAGATGGAAAGCGGGGTGGCCTCCCCACCCCTCCCTTTTTTCAGAAGTTTGCAGGGAGGGGCAGATCTGACGTCACTGGTGGAACGCGTTGTCTCTGGACCCGGAGACGAACCTCAGTTTAGGAGTTGACTTTCCAACCCTCCTACCCACGCGCGGGCAGAGTAACCGTGAATCTTGGGCACATACCCTAAAAATCCTTAAAAAGCCGGATTTTCACTTTCTTCTTCTTCTTTTTTTTTCCGGAACCGGGGATGGAACTCAGGACCTTGCACTTGCCAGGCAAGCACTTGTGCCCCTGAGCTATCTCCTCAGCCCCCCGATTTTCACTTTCTATAGTGTCTGACCTTTTTTTTTTTTTAAGCTGAGCATGGTGGTACACACCTATAATTCCAGTTATGTGGGAGGCTGAAGCAGAAAGATCACAAATAAGTATTTTTTAAAATACACATTTTCAAAAATTCAGAAAATGCCAAGTGTGGTGGGGCCCATTTGTAATCCCAGCACTCAGGAGGCTGAGGCAGGAAGATTGCCACAAGTTCTAGGCCAGCCTGAACTACAAAGCCAGACTTTGTCTCAAAAACAAAAGCTAAACATGTCAAAAAAGAAAAAGTTTTATTTCAGTAAAAGTAAAAATTGGTCAGAAGTCTCCTCTGGGTTCACCGACATGGGAAGGTGCTGCAAAATACCTAGGAAGCCGCTGAGCTCCCGAGCGGCGCATGCCTAGGAGCAGCTGTCTGCAGCTGGCTGGTCTCTGGCAGGACACAGAATGTCTGCGAACTTGTTTCTTACTTAAAAACAAATAGAAGGGGCTGCGGAGATAGCTCCGTGGCACAAGTGCCTGCCTGGTAAGTGCAAGCTTGTGAGTTTAAACCCCGGTCCCGCCAAAAAAAAAAAAAAAAAGTTACCTGAGAAGGTAACTGAGGCAGGGCTAAAGGTGAAACACTTACAAAATGAAGAAATGATGGTGAGGGCCAGGTACATTTTAAGTGCTTTCTTAACAGTGTGTGGAAAAGGGTGAGGCCTCGGGAAAGAGCCAGCGTTTCGTTAGTGCTGGAAGAGATATGAATACTTCACTCAGTCAGCGAACAGATTTTGGACCCAGCCACGTGGCAGGAATCACGGCAGCCGCTGAATGTAGAGAATTTACTAGCCCAAGGGGTGTCCCAGGCTGAAACTGTGTTCCACAGCTTTTATTGATTCAGTGAAATTGTGGTATGCCAGCCACGTCCTCCAGCATATGTGTCCTTTTGTTTGTTTTGTTTCTGGTGTTTTGAGACAGGGCCTCGCTCTACGGCTCAGACTGGCCCTCAATTCAGCCTATAGCCTAGGCTGGCCTCCAACTTGCAGCGATCCCCCTGCCTCAGCCTCCCAACGTGTGCTGTTTCTTTGCAGAGGGAAATAGGCTCAGCCAGGCTGGGCAAGGTCCACAGAAGGAGAAAAGCGCAGAAGCAAGTGCAAAGCAGTAGAAGTTTGTGTTTGTTTAATGAACGTTGTCGTAGTCAGTGATTTACAAGGGCAAGTAAGACAGGACACATAATTTATAAGATCGCTCTATAATAGCCACCCAAAGAGTGACACACAAAGAATGCAGGAAATCTGTCCACATGCTAAAGACCTAAAGAATGCAGCTGCGGACCTGGATCCCACGGCAATGGTCCCCAGAAGTCCACCCAGAGGCCAAGAGCCCCGAAACGATGTGTCATGCAGGCCGGCTTCACCGATTTGCACTGGGAAGGCCCTAAGGTCAGTGGTAGAAACTAGAAAGCCGGTCCCTTCCTCTTTATTTCTGCCTCGTATGCTGCCGGCAGCAGCCCTCAGGTGGGCCTCTCACACCACGCTGGCTCGGTTCAGCTGGGCTTTACAAGCTGACCACCAATGAGCATCCACCGCAGCCACAGACTCTCAGCTTGAGAGCACGGTGTATTCTGATGGCGGATGGCAGAAACAGTTGTACAATACCACTGGAACACCCCCTTTCAAGGGCTTAAAGTGATCAGTTTGATGTCATATATATTTTATTACAAGATTGATTGATTGATTGATTGATTTTTGCAGAACCAAGGATCAAACTCAGGATCTTGCATTTGCCAGGCAGGCACTTGTGCCCCTGAGCTATCTCCCGGGCCCCCTTTATTACAAGTTTTAGAAGAGCAGGTGGAAGGGTACAAGTGCAGCCCCGGGGAACGTTGTGGAGCGCTCGCAGGTCACCAGCCAGTCACCTGCAGGGCCACCCGCTGCTAGCTGGCCACTGGAGGGTGCAGCACTTCCCTCATCGGAGGACCAGAAGGGCCACCTCATCCTGCCCCAGGTCCCTGCCAAGGACGAAGCCCCAGACTGGGGATGCAAAGATGGGCCAGCGCCATGACACCCCAGCTCCACACAACGGGAGGGTGAAGGAGTCTGTTCATAACAGATGTGTGGCCACACACTGACCAGGCCCTGTCCACCACCCCCACCCTGTGCAGGTCACCCCACCACAAAGGGGCCTCTGATGGGCACAGTGCTCAACCGAGGGCTGTGAAGAAAGGCAGCAGAGGGAGGGACAGGAGCGCTCGAGCAGGAACACTTGGTGGACTGTGTTCTTGTCACTGCACAGTGAGCGCTTGCCTGGCACGTACAGGGCCCTGGCTCCTCCCTCCTACCTCCAGCACCATAACCAAGGGGTACGGCGTGGAAAAGTGCACAGCTTCTAAGCATGCGGCCTGATCCGTGCTCAGGGAGAGGATAAATCTGTAGGCAGCACCCAGTTTAAGAAACTGCACAAAGCGTCCTGGAACCGGCCCCAGTACTGCTGGCCACAGCATCCCACGTGTTCTGCCTACTCAGAGCGTCCTGAAGATCTGGCTTCTTCCAGCGCGGGCTGTGTTTACACTGCACACCTGAGAGCTTCAGCCAGGTGCCATGTGCAGCTGTCATTTTCGCTGTCAGACTGACAAGGCCCTGGGTCAGTGGGGGCACAGGCAACGGGAGCTCTCACACGTGGCTGGAGCCCACAGTGTGTGCCACTGCTCTGCAGACTCGGGTGGCTCTGGGGACCGTGGTGCATGCCTGCAGTCCCAGCACTCTGGGAAGCTGAGGCAGGAGAAAGGCAGGTCAGAGCCGGAGCAACTTCAGTGACTGAGGGAGACCAGGTTCATAAACAAACAGACAAAGGGCCAGGAGTGTTGCTCAGTGTGAAGGCCCTGGGTTGATCCAACCCTCAGTATCACAGAAAGAAAGAAAGAAAGAAAGAAAGAAAGAAAGAAAGAAAGAAAGGCTGGCCTGATAGCTCAGCAGACTAAAGCGCCTGCTTAGGCAGAGCACAGCAGGCCTGGGGTTCGACCCAGGACTGCCATGCCAGCCCCACCCGAGGGGTGCGCTGAGACGGAGATTAAGACTGGCCTGGCAGCAGGGGCCTGTAATCCCAGCACTTGGGAAGCTGAAAACAGGACAATCATTGTGAGTCTGATCTACATAGTGAGACCCTGTAAAACTTGTCCTAAATATAGAAGAAAAAGAAAAAAAAAAAAAGGACGAAAGAAAGCCAAGTGGCCATGTCCCCCAAGGCCAGACAGCCACCTGCAGCATGACTCCGCAGGTCCACTGTGAGACACACCTGGACAGTGGCTCAGGACACAGTTCTGTCAGTACTGTATGCAAGGGCCAGAAATGCAGAACTACACAGACAGTGACGGGAGAAGCGAGCAAGTCCAGTTTGCCGTGGGTCACCAGTGGAAAGATTATTTCTTCTCCCAGGGACCTGTGAGTTTGTCTAGAAAGTTTGTCCCACTGCAGCAGCCCACGAGTGCAACCCTGGACGGCAGACGTACTGGGCCTGGGGTGGCAATGAAGGACTGGGGGCGGGGGTGCTGTCATGGGAGCAGTTCTCGGGAGCAGTCAAATTTTCCCAAGGGAAATTCTCTGCATGAAACTCTGCTTCCCAGAAATCTGCCCCATCCCAGCAAGGGGATTTACATAGAGATGATACTGGAGACTTTGGTGCTGGCCGGGCAAAGAGCAAGCAGAGGGCCACTCCCCTGCCGGCCACGCGAGTGCCCTCCAGGCCTGGCCAGTTGAAGTACGGGGTTCAAGCCGCCAGCCCGCCCAAGGGGACCTCGGAAAAGCAGAGGTCTCACTCTATCTCAAGCCTGTCAGGACCAAGGGCTAAAGTCCACGACCCCCATCGGGGTCTCAAGATTCTTTCGGCCACTTCTTTCGGTGACTGAATTGCTCCGTGAATCTCAGTTCCCACCAAAGACCCCTGACTTAGGACCTGCTCTTCCCGGTGACCCCCGGAATCTACCTCAGCTGTTTGTGGGTACCTGCGCTCGAAAAGGTTTTAACCCTGAAACCCCGCGTCTCACCGCCAGGGGGCGCACTCGTCATCGCTCCGGCAAAGGCCATTTGCGAAAAAACGATCAAGGTCAGGCCCTGGGTTAAGAGCTTCTAGACTATTTTTAAACTCTGCAATGCAAAGCAAAGCTTATAAAGTATATGCTATTTTACTGATCAAGAAATTATGTATCAAAACGATGCCGCTACCGTGGACCGTCCAGTCTTTTAGGAGCATCCCATTCCGCCCCCCAACTCCTGCACCTTTTCCTTCTAAACCTGTTTTCTCAACTCTACAATGGGACAAAATAATCCCAGGCCTTACGGGACTGCTGGGAAACCCTGAGAGGGCGATTTACAAGGCGCCGAAGGCACCCAGGTGGTGGCAGCATTGGTTCTAGAGGGGCCCAGGGTGCGATCTCTCCCACGGGGCTGGGGAGTGCCATGCTCGGTGGATCTCGCTCCGGAGCCGGGCAGTTTGCACTGGGCAGCCCGCAGGAACAACTGCAGAACTCCCGTGCCCTGCGTGGACTTCGGCCTGCTCACCCTGATAAGGGGGAATGAAACTCCCAACCTGAAGGAGGCCTGGGCAGAGTACGTGTCCTCTAAAACTGAAGAACGAATTTGAGGAACAAGGAGGATGAAGAGTAGAATATATTTTCCCGGGGAGGAGGGGGCTTCTGTCTGAGAGGGACAGAAGGGGGACCCGAGCCGGTAGCCCCGGGGAAGCTGTCTCTTCCAGGGACTTTTATGGAGTAAAACCACGTGGTGAGGCGGGCCTAAGGTGGAGGACGGGAGAACTCGATTAGATGGGCCTGAGGTGGGACAAAACTCTGGTCAACCAATAAGGTTACCAGCACCATGGCTCAGAAAACTGATTAGATCTGGGACCAAATGAGGAAGCGAGTCACCTAGCAAGCAGCAGGCGTGCACATGGGACGGGGTGTCGTCCTGTTAGGGGTTGCGGTAGTGACTCTTCGGGCTCTCTCGAGGTGATTGATACCTATTTATTTTGTTATTTTTTAAAGTTTTTCTTTTCTTTTCTTTTCTTTTCTTTTTTTTTGCGGGATGTGGGGTTCAAACTCACGACCTTGCACTTGCCAGGCAGCCCCAATTGATACCTATTTAGAACTTTTTTTTTTTGTCTTTTTGAGACAGGGTCTTGCTATGTAGTTCAGGCTGGCTTTCAGCTCACTTTTGTAGCCCTGGCTGGTCTCGAACTCACACCAATCCTCCTGCCTCAGCCTCCCAAGCGCTGGGATTACAGGAGTGCCCCACCACGCCCGGCTCCTACTTAGAACATTGATTCCTGACGCCCATCCCTAGGGAAGGATGTGGCTGCTGATTCCTGACGCCCATCCCTAGGGAAGGATGTGGCTGCGTTTGCTTACTCTTTTGTCGTGAGGTCTGGCTCACTATAGACCTGGCAGTGTCACCTTGTCTTCCATATTGTACCCTTGAGGGCCTGGCCCTGTCTGACTGCCTATAATATTTTTAACCAGTTTAGCTGCCTACAATACCTCCCGCAGCATCCGGGTCAGCAGGAAGGCCCAGGTCCTCACCCAGGGCTGGGAGTTGATCTGTGGGAGGGAGGGAGGGAGCTGTTGGTAGGTTCAGCCCCAGGCTCTGCTCCGCAGATGCACCTGGCACCCTTCCCTCACGTTCTTTACAAATTCCAGCTATCTGGCCAGCACCTGCTGAGGCAGATGTGGGGACCAGGTTCAATTCTCCACCTTCTGCGTGCCCCCGGGCATGATGGCGCATGGCCGTAATCCCAGCGCCTGGGAGGCTGAGAACAGGAGGATCACTATGTGTCTGATTTGTGTAGTGAGACCCTGTAGACCCCATACTAATTATATTAAAAACCAAAAAACCCTCCAGGGAATGCTCCTGCCCAGTGCCGCCCTACAGAAAGGCAGGACCCCAACAACACGACACCCATGTCAGCGTTCACAGCTTCTGGCTCCTCCCCAAAGAAGAAATGACCATAAAAGGTACATATTTTGAATCAGGACATCAAGCGAGCCAGAGTAGCACAACTAAAGAAACAAGACTTCACATGTTCAAGGCCAGCTTCAGAAGCTGGCCGTGGTGGTGCACGTCTGTAATCCCACCACCAGAGTGGAGCGGAGAGCACTGAGGCAGGAGGACCACTGTGAGTTCGAGACCATCCTGGGCTACAAAGTGGGCTCAAGGCCAGCCTGAACTGCATAGCGAGACCCTGTCTCAAAACAAAAAACCCCAAAATAATTACTTCAATTCCTGTTTGTTTTTTTTTTTTTTTCCTTATGGAACTGGAGATTGAACTCAGGTCCTCGCGTTTGCCAGGCAAGTGCTTATTCTACTGAGATGTCTCCTCAGCCCCTAATAACCACTTCAGGAAGGAGTAATAATAACGAGGGATAGGTGCTGGCCCTAGTATAAATTGCTGAATCATTATGGTGGTCATCTAGTATAGGGGAAGCCCTTAAAACTAAAGCCCATCTTCCCAGAGACCACCTCCCCTTTCTTTTCCAACTCAGCCCAGGGTGCAGTTTCCTTTCACCCTTCCCACTGCTGCAGGGAAGACCCCCATTCAGCTCCCTCAGGCATATCTAAACATCCCCTTCAAACGCCACCCCTGGCAAAAGGCCATAAAAACCTCAGCCACCCTTTGTTCAACTCCAGAGAACCCCTCATCTTCCCCAGATTCCACGTCCTCAGAGATAATAAAGCCCCTTTCCCTTTTTCCTTCTGCGTGTTTCTCTGCTGTGTCTGAAAAAAACCTGTCAATGAGTGTGTTCTGTCAGGTTTTACCAGCAGCTATGGCAGAGGTGGGGGCACAGCAGAGAACAAAAATAAGGGGGAGGGAAAGCCTTTATTAACTCTGAAGACACAGAGGACGGCACCCTGTCCCTGCCTCTGCCCACAGGCGCTTTGGTCCACCGAGCTATTTCGCAGGCCCTCAGTTTCAATTACTTGTAAGGAGCCAGCTGGGGTCTCTCTATGTGTGCGTGAAAGGTGAGAGGAAATTGTATCCGGGGCTGGAGTAGGGAAGGAGGAAGTGGGGGTCACTGGGAAGATAAGCTGCTGTTCTGGGGGTTCAGTCACGTTGGAACAGGGCCACGATCACTTAGTCTGTACCCGTGCTGTAACCTATCATGTTCAAGGCAAAAGGGAATGTTTTGAGGAAGCTTAGTGGTCATGTGTCTTCTACTGTAATAAATTTTGTACATGTGAACATCACCAGATCTTTTGATCCTGTCCTGTAGCTAGAGTCCCTAGAAAGCAGGGCTTGGGGCAGCGGCTCAGTGATACCCACAAGGACCAGTTTTGTCTGATGATCCTTACCTCATGATCACAAGGTAGCTGCCACGGATCCTGCTGCATTACCATCACATTCTCATGCAAAGACAGATTAGAAGGGAAAAGTGATGGTGTCATTTCGTCATGCATAGCATTCCTTTTAACCTGAAGTTTTCCCAAGATGCTTCTCAGCAGATCTGTCCTTTATTTTATTGGCCCAATGATAAATTATATGCACAGTCCTAGCTGCAAAGGAGGATGGGAGATGTCTAGGAGTCAAGGATCAAAGATTGGAAAAGGAGTGGATCTGCCTTCCTGTGGCCACACGGGCATTCCTCCTACTCACGGGGACCATATTGTTATCTGTCCCTTTCCCCTCACAGGGCCATCAGCGTGTTAGAACTCACATACTCAAATTAAACTTAATTTAACTACCCAAAAGCCCAGGATGCAAATGAC
>PVKN010039717.1:0-10838 GCA_004027915.1 Capromys pilorides
CTCCCTAGATTCCCTTCTCATTCTCTTCCTATCTCTCATCTATTACATATTTTGGTCCTTATTTATGTTTTCAGTTTCTCACACCACAGAAGTGATGTAATATCTACACACACTCAATTTATTACTTAAGAATATGGCCTCACAGTGAACTTATTTAGCTAGCTCTATCTCAAACTTGTTTCTCTTTACGGCAGAGTAGTACTCCATTGTATAAAAACAGTGCATCTTCTTTATCAACTGGATCAAGTATTTCTAATGAAAATCTAGCATCTGAACTGATTTAAAAAACTTACTATGAAGAAAACGATTGAAGGCCAGGACTATCGCTCAGTGGTACAGTGCCGGCCAGGAAAGCACAAGGTCTTGAGTTTGAGTCTCTGTAACCGTCCCCCCCCCCCGCAAATAAATAAATAAATAAATAAATAATCTAAAGTAGCACAATCATTTTTCATTTTTCCTAGGATGAAATGATCAGTTTCAATATACTGGGTTAAATAAAATTGATAGGAAGGTTAATGTTTTATTTTTATTCATTTTAACATTGCCTGCAAACATGAGCTTTCACATGTGACTGAACTAGATCCAAATTGGACCACAGTAACCTGTATGCTACATCAAGGGTAGAATACCCCAGATCCAAAGCACCCAGATTTCTCCTGTAGAAAACCTGAGTGCATAAAATCTGGGTGTGCTTGCCAGTGTACAGTACACCAGTTTTGTCTGCTTCGCTTTGCCCAACTCCTGATGCTCTTAATTGTTTTTTAATGGTATCCTGTAATTACTTTATTGATTTTCATTTAAAACATTTTATCTGCTAAATTTGCACATAACTTACAGAATCAAACACTTCTATGGGACTTAAAAAATCTTCCTGCAGGCTGGAGAGATAGCTCTGTGGCACAAGTGCCTGTCTGGCAAGTGCAAGGTCATGATTTTGAACCTCTGTCCGGATTTTTTTTTTTTTTTTTTTTTTTTTTTTGAAACAGAGTCCCGCTATGCAGTTCAGGCTGGTCTTGAGCTCACTTTTGTAGCTCAGGCTGGTCTCAAACTCACACTGATCCTCCTACCTCAGCCTCCCAAGTGCTGGGATTATAGGCGTGTGCCACCACGCCCAGCTCTCAGCTCATGTATTTCTTGAAAGCAACCTCTTCTGAATATTTTAGCTGTTTCTTTGGTTATCGGTCTGTCTGTCTATCATTAATATACCTGCGTTTCCTGCTACTGAATTTCCAGTTGGAGGTGTATCAACGGAGAATAAGACTTACCTTGTGCCTGCCGGGCTCCCCACGGGGCACCCCACCACTGCCGCCACCCGCGCAGGCGGCTCACCCTGTGCGCTTGACCTCCATGTCTACAAATCCAGCCAACCGGCCCTGGAAATATTTTAAAAAATTGCGTCTGTACTGGACACGCATGGATGTTTTCCTCACGTTCTTTCCAATTCAGTACGGTACAAGGATGATTTACACGGCATCGACATTGCACTAGTTAGTGTAAGTAATCCTGAGAAGGTTTAAAGGGAGGATACATGCAGGTCGTGTGAAAATACTGTGCCGTGTCGCCTAGGGACGTGAGCCTCCGCGGCTCTGTCGTCCTCAAGCGCCGTGGAGTGCGGGTCTTCTGCGGACACCGAGGAGGGGTGGAGGCAAGACCGTCCTTCCTCTCAGTGCACTTGGGGCACACTTTCTATTAGACTAGTACTCAGCAGCTGCTCTTGGTACAAGGACACGAAGACACGACGACATACGCTCGGGCGGTGACCGCGCTGTCTGCTTTGCTTTTCGTGCACAGTGTTTTGTTCTCCTTAAAGCAATACCTTTTGGGCCTCGTTTTCTTTCTGTTTGCGTACAATTCAGCCCAGCCCTCCATCAGTAACCTAAGGTTTACACGTCCAGACGCACAAGGACGTCCTGCGTTTTCCTGCTTGGGAGAACCCTGCCTGGCGCTCTCCATCCTGCTTTTGATAGATCTGCCCTACGCTTTCTCTTTGGTATCATCTCCCACCTTTCTGGGAATTTCTTTTATTTCTTTTTAAATACTCTATCCTATGGGCCTTTTTTTATGGATACGCTGGTCAGTAGATTCCTGGGAAAGAGTAGGTGGAACATAATGATTTTTAGCTCCTGAGAGTCTGAAGGTGTCTTTGGTCTACTTCCTTCATTATTGATCAATCATTGGGCTGGCTAAACACTATTAGGTGGGAAGATGTATTTACTTAGATTTCAAAGATATCACTCCATTGTCTTCCAGCTTCTGATGGTGCTGTGAAATCTGACTCTTGGTTATTCACGTATATCCAAGGCCTAGGAAATTTCTTTACCTCCAGTAGCACGAAATGTCATAGAGCCATAGCACATTTCCTCTGTGCTTTGCTGGCATTCCTATTGTTCAAACACAGAGTCCAAGGAATCCCGTCATTTTCATACATTTTCTCTCGCTTACCTATTTCCCTCTTGGGTTTGTTCGCTCTCTTGGCTTGCCTTGGTCTCAGGTCACTTCCTTGGCAGCTTTATGCCTCCTCCCCTCCCCCACCTTGGCCGTATTCCACTGGCCCCCGGCACAACGTGCAACGGCGTTTACCAGAAATGGTGACATCAGTTATCTTTGTCTTGCTGCTGGTCTTAGGAGAAAATGATTAAACATTCGGCCGTAACTTGAATATTAGCTGTAGGATTCTGTGTGGTGTTTGGCATCTGCTTCAGTACTTTTATTGTATCTTTATAGTTATACTTTGTTTTTCTTATAAAACAAATATAGGTGATTCTTTCCTCCTTCCTTTGGCCTAATTACCTGGTTTTAAAACTAGAATACTAATTGCAGGTGTGTTCTGTTACTAAGCACGAGGCATAAGCAGAAGGAAAAGGTGAAAGGAACAGAACACAGACTCGCCGGGACCGGGAACCTAGTAACCTCGAGGAGTGTGAACATCTTAGCAGCTAAGACTCATAAGATCAGCAAGAAGGAAAACAAGAAAGGGGAAACAGAGGAGAGGAGAAGGAGGGAAATGGGAGCAGAACGTCAAGTAAAACGAGACGCCAAGTTGCATTATCTACGTGTACCCACTCCTCAACACGCCTGGGAACTGTGGGTACTGCAAATGCATACTAATTGAAAAAAAATTGCAACAGAACCTGGAATCAACCCAAATGCACATCAACCAGGGAATGGATGAAAAGGATGTGATATCTTTATACAAGGGAGTGTTACTCAGCCTCAAAGAAGGATAAACTGTAGACTTTTATAGGTCGATGGATGCACTTGAGGCCACACACATAAGTGAGGTAAGCGGTGCAGGTAGCTCAGTGGCAGAGCGCTTGCCTAGCACGCACAGGGTCCCGAGTTCTGTCCCGAGTACCGCACAGAAAAGCTTTCTCATAAGTGAAATAAATCAGACTCGCAAGTGTAAACACTGTTTTATTTCCCTGGTGTGAGAAATTAAAAGAGTAAGTAAGGTCTAAAATGTATAATGATGTGAAATTGGAAAAATTAATTTAAAAAGAAAAAGGAAGTAGGGTAGGGGAGGGGGAAGAGGAGGAGGGAAGAGAGGGAGAAAAGTTCAAGCCAGGTCTACAGTTAGCGCTTTTAGTTTGTAGCAAAGGAAGGTTTGTGCTGCTATTGATTGGAGAACTTAATGCCCATGTCTTGTACCCTGAGCAACTACTTACATAAAAATAACATGCAACGAATTAACTATTGTTATTCTTCTATTATTATGCATGAAATTTTATTGTGTTTTCCTATAAAATAAAAACATTACATTATTTGTTTAACAGAGGGAGTGGTTTGCACCTTTGGGCATGAAGGTGCCATTGGGCTGGGTTGTAAGAAGCCTTTCCCTGCTTGCTGTGGGGCTTGGATTTTATCCTGTTGTCTCAGTTACTCTTCTCGTGTTGCTGAGACAAATACCCAACACCCAAAATAATGGAAGGAAATGTTTATTTAGCTCCCAGTTACTGGAGGTTTCAGTCCATACTTGGCTGGCTCCTAGGCAAAATGGCACATGGCAGAGAGCAGCAGTTCATGGCAGCAGAACAGCAGCAATGGCAGCAGAGAGAGTCTGTCTGTCTCACTTATGTTACGTTCAGGCTCTCTGCCTCAGCATATCTGCCTCAGACCAGACCCATAATCCCAGCAGTATTCAGACCCATAATCTTATCCTTGGATCACCCATAATCCCAGTGGATCATGAGTTAAGTTCCAGCTCTAGAAGTCCCTGCCCCATGATTGCATGAGGCTTTGGGGGGACAACTAGACATAAGCCATAACACCTATGACAAGGACTATGTAGGGGGTATGATCAATAGATGCGACGTTTAAAGGTTTACACTTAGAAAATACTACAGCCAAAACACGTCTCCATTTGTCTTCCTCAAAGTGCCCCCTCTTGCTTTGGGCACACTTATCCCATTGCTCTGCCACTTTCTGAGGTAGCTGTGGAAGTCCTCTTTTGTGAGGGTCCTCAGCTGTGCCTATGGCCACGTTGATGTCCTGAACTGAATCAAGATGTTTGCCTTTCTCAGTACTAGAACTAGAATTTGCAAGGCGCTAGATCTGATCACTAAAGTGGACGAAAATACACTGTCTGGTTTTTATCTGGCGGAAATTCCTGTAAGCATAGATGCTAATCTTTTCTGGAACGCCCTCCCGGGCACACCTGGAAATGGTGAGCTGCCCACGCTTAGCCCAGTCAGGGTGACACATCATAGCGACCTTCCCAGCAGAGCCGGGCTCTAAGTCTGCCTTTGCCTTCAGGGCTTGACGACTGCGTTGTCACCACCTGCCCCAAAGGGCTCAGTGGGCCTGGTCCTTGGTAGGATCTGGCCCAGGGATGCGAAAGGCCCTGGGTCCTACTGAGAAGGAGGCAGGCAAAGGGACATTGTAGAGCATCCTGGACCTGCGAGCCCAGGGGGCTCAACCTAGAGCTCAGGATGTGGTCAATGCCTCTGAAAAAATACTTCCTAAATGGGAAGGATGTGGGGTCTTCCCAGGCACAGTGTGGTCAGAAAGGAATATGGGGGTGAATCCTTGTCCCCAGGGAGGCAGTGTCAAGAGAAGCTGGGGGAAAATCCTGGGGTTTTAGGGTCACCCTTAAATGCTGGCACAAGAAGAAAGGACCTACCTGTTTTATTCATGATTAATTTTTTTATCTGATCAATTTAGTGATACTGTTAAAAAGTCAGACTTGGCCGTTTTGGGGTTTGCAATTAGTAAATTTGGAAATCTCTCCTCTCTAAAGAAAAACTCTGAGCGGGAAAAGAAGCGATGCTCCATGGACAGTACTCAGTGGGATGCACCCTGTCCTCTCTCTCTTCGACGCCTCCCCTCCCATTACCTGGGCCTCCCTCCTGACTCCTGGCCTCAGTCCTGCAGGGCCTGGCTCTCCAAATGCTGTCAGCATGCTCTGTAAGGAGCCAGGACTGTGTGGCACAGGGCAGGTGTCTCTGCAGGCTCAAGGGACTGAAACCTTGAAGGTGGCATTTCTGACAGTGTAGGAGGCAGGACTGACCACAACACCCGCCCACCCAGCACACTTCCTGTTTCCTCAGGCCCCCTATCCATTCCTGGGTTGTCTCAGAGAGCACATCATCTGCCTAGCTTCGAGCAGAGCCACACAGCGTGTGGTTCTTGGCCGGCTGCCCACTGGGGAGCTGGTGGGGAGCCTCTCTTGGGCTTGCTTGTAGATCCCAGTGACCCCAAACTGCTTATTCTCGCCTTGCTTTCTCTAGCACATTTGCCAAAGGGTGACACCAACAGCCACTTGCCCCGGTCTTGCTCCCTCACAGTATTTGGAATCTTTGATCAGGATCAACAATTCCAGGAATCCAATTCTACTTTTTCTCCCTGCAAAAGAAATATTTTTTTTTCTAAAATAAAAAAATTTCTCTCCTTCCAGCAAAATATATGTTCCTACAAAAAATGCAATATAAGAAAGTGTACAGGGGAAAGTAAGAGAGCCAGTCATTGCTAATATTTTGAGGTATGATTTTTCATAGTTTTGCAAAATTATGACAGTAGCTACCTATTATTGTATAAGAAATTATTCCAAAGTTTAGCGACTTAAAACAGGGCTTATTATGTCACAGTTCTGTGCGTTGGGATTTTGAGAGTGGGTTAATTTTAGAGTGGGTGCTTTTCTCTCAGCATTTCGTATGAGACTCCTGCCGTGGCCTGGGCTGGCTGGTGGCGAGAGGCCTTGGTTCCTGTCCACACAGCAGTGTGCATGGTGCTAAGCAGACAGCCGGCTTCCCCTACAGAGTGACAGGAGGACAATTGAGAAGCCAAACTTTGCCTGAGAAGTCACGGTCCATCATTTGTGCAACCAAATCTAGCTGGTTAGATGGGCCTGCTCTGCTCAACTCCCACCCAATTCCTGCCCAATTCACAAGGAGCATGGGTATCCAGAGGTGAGGATCTGCCACAGGTACGCCTACCAGCGGTTCCGTGATGTCATGTCTACTGTAGACTGCATTCACTTGCAAGCCTGGAATCAGAGTTCTACATTGGTACCGGTTTACACCTTCATTTTTAGTGGCTGCATACTAGTCCATCATATGGATACACCCACATTAATTTAACTCTATAATATTGAACATTTAATTATGTAATCATCTGTTCATCTGTGATAAACATCACACCCTCAAAGTAAATTTAAAGGAAGAAAATACTGGTACTCAAGGTAATTAATTCCACTTCTAAATTGGCCTATAAAATGACTGCAGAACATCCTCAGACAATTGGCCTTTGTAATTCTCATTTTCTAAAAAGCTTGAAGTGGATTTTTAAAAAAATCAGCCTCAGTTAAAGTTTTCAAATTAATTTTGGAATGTTAACAAGAGCTTACGGCCAACTAACCTAAAGATGCAAAGGTCCTTGTTTTCTGTTTTGACCTGACAGTTAATGAGCAAGTTTTCATTAACTATTTATTTGGAGATGTTGTTAGATCTAAGTTGAACCTTTTTTTCTTTCCTTGCAAGTGTTTATCTAAGAGGTAGCTTTTCCCAGTGGCTTGACTGTTTGCTTTACATTCTAGATCTTTCTACACTGATCAAAAATATCAAGATACAGAAACTGATTGTGTAAGGTACTCCTTGGGCATTTCTGGTGCTGTTAGATTCTTGTCTTGCTGAGGAGATGGCAAAGCAGACAGAAGTTTCAGTTTAGACACACTCAGAATTTATTACAGACCTGAGGAACTTGTTTTCTGTCAATTTGAAACCATACTGAAGATGCTGAAACCTCGGCCACCAAGTGTGTTCTCAAGGAGGAGGTCTTTCACGCATGAGGTCAGGGAAGAGAAACCCATCCTGCCATGGTTCCGACACCCTCCTTACTCATCTATTTAGCACTCTGCCAAGTGGACCTAGGTTGATTTAAGAAACTGTAAATAAATATTGATACATCATAACAGAAGCCATTACTCACATTCTAAGTAAACCACCGATCCTAACTTACTCACTCGTCTGCTATGGCATCAATCCATGGAGAAAATTAGATTTTTTACATATCACAGCAAATCACAAAGCCAAAACGTCAACTTCATCTACCTGGCAATGCCTTGTACTGTTTATTTTGAGTGGAATGTTCTGCACATACTTACTTAGAGTGCTGCATGGGTCCTCTGAAATGAGTAAGGACCATAATTCTTGACCCCCAAATCCACAGATCCAGAGAACTACTCATCAGTTTCCAGTGGCATTAAAGAGGAAGGCTGGGGGGACTGGGGAGATACCTTCATGGCACAAGTGCCTGGTTGGCAAGTGCAAGGTCATGAGTTCGAACCCCGGTCTTGCAAAAAAAAAAAAAAAAAAAAAGGGAGGCTGGGGACAGTCCTTCCCATTGTCTTTATGATAAGCATAACCTACAAGCAAATCAAGATTAAGGACAAGGACAAGACAAATGGCTTGGAAGACCATCATTTTTTTAATCAATCATTGTGGAATTTGCATTTTAGAATTTCTGAAAGTTCCCTGAAGCACTGGAGATCTTTAGGGAAAACTGAGAATTGGTTGGAAACAGGAGCGAAGCTCTTCAGGTGGCAGTGGGGCTCTTCATGGGCGCGGAAGCGTTTCATATTCTCATTCCAGTGGAGAGATTTTTTTAAAAAATGTATTTAGTACAGGGTCTACAGGCTCTACAGAGTCTCACGACATAGATTGGCCTCCTAGTGATCCTCCCAAGTGCTGGGATTACGGTTGTGCGCCCCCCATGCCCAGTCTCAATTGTCATCTCATTGCACCCTGGAGTGGGGCCAGCATGGCACCCCTGGGATTGAGCTTCAGTCCTTGCATCAGAAGCAGCAGAGAGAATTTTTAGGGGGTGGGAAAGTTCTTTGTGATGAGATGGTCCTGTGCCCGTGGGGTGTTTACCAGCTTTCCTGGCACTACCAAAAGTATCCCCAGGTTGGCAGGGATGGTGCTAAGCTACTTTTAGTTGAAGGACCTTAATAGAAGGACCCACTTCTCTCTTGAAGATTTATTTCCCCTCCAGTGGCCCTGCAAGTTGGTTTTACCTTCTAGGTGACATCAAGGCAGGGGCCACTCTCCAAGTTGCAAGGCATGCCCAGGTTCTACGCTTTCCCCTGCAATGCGAGCTCCTTATTTTTCTCCTACTGGTTTCTACAGGCAGTGGTCAATGTCCAACAGCTAGGCGAGGGGACTCAGCTTGGATAAGGTCACGTTGGGTCCCTTGTGGGTGAGTGCTGTTCAGCCGGCCACACAGCAACTCCCTTTACTTATTTTTCTTATCTGACACTTCCTCTCTAAAAAGTGCACTTGTAACCTTAAATAAAAACGCCTTCTGTCTTTGCAGGGCGCAAGAAAAGATCCTGAGAACCTTGCAAGGGTGCTGCTGCTCTGCGACCTTCACGAAGAGAAGTTAAAATAATGTTAGTGGGGGCAAAGATTAGTTTTCTGCCTAAACCATAGGAAATAATTGCAAAGAGACCAAAGGTTTATTGCCTCCCTCCGGGAACGCAGGCTTCTTTCTCATCTGCTCAGACCACTGTTTACCTTCTTTGACCAGCGGGCTGAGCTTCCTAAAAGATGGGGGCAGGGATTAAGTTATGGAAATGTGGCTAAATTGAAGAGTTGGAGCAGCAGCTCAGCAAGCTAGGGTTTATCTACCACACCCGAGGCCCTAAGTTTGATCCCCTGCACTGCAAGATAAAACAAACCCCTCAAATGTTCTTTTCTTTTGACCTAGGAGGTAGGCTTAATTTGATAATATTTTATAGTGTATTTACATTGTATTTGACCCTATTGAGCTAGAGAGCATCTTAATGGGGGTAAACTATATAGTTGGGTCTCAGTGTGGAGTTCTTGCATCCCTCAGCCGTGGTGGCCCTGCTGGCCCTGGTCCCAGCCTCACTCCTGATTCTGGCCGGTTCCCACTGACCACTCTGATGCCTGCACGAGGCTCATCTGCAGCGTCCTGGCAGGGCCTGGACACATCACCCACCACGGATTGCCCCAGGAGCAGCAGCAGGGCCAGACCATACGGGGTGTCCTGCGTCTCCAGGGATACCTGCCCCCCCTTCACTTTACAGTTCGCTGAGGTCAGGGGTAGTTCCTGTACTGGGAAGGGCAGATGTTCTTCCCCTGGCCCTGAAGATTTCCAACCAGCCCACGTCCTGTTGCACCCCATCTTAGTTACTGTTCTCTAGCTGCTGGCACAAATACCCGACACGCAAGCTTAGCGGAGGAAAGGTTTATTTAGCTCGCAGTTACTGGAGGTTTCAAGATGCTGCCCCCGCTTTATAGGGTCTGGAGGAGGGGCTGGGGTGCTGCCGTGTCCAGGATGATTGCTCCAGACCTTGGAGAGACGGCTGTCTTGGAGGGGGGGCAACCTCTGACAGCATGTGCTGTCAGTTTAACGGTTGGCGGCTCTCTTGGCCACACCCCTTCAAGCCCCACCCTTGGAGCCACGCCCTTGACAGCCCCATGATTTACATGAGGCTTTGGGGGGACAACTAGATACAAACCACAACACATCCCTCCGACACATCCGCACTAGCAAAAATGCAGGGGAAATTTCCTTCTACACTTCGTCTTCTGATCTAGCGTGACAGTGGGTCAATAAATAACAAAGTAAAAAGGAAATACAGACTTGATTTTTGCTTTAGAAATATTGACCTTCTATGCTGCCGGCTCAGGAAGCATTCAGATGTCAGTAAAGGGGCATTCGCAGGCCGGCGAGGCTGGCAAGGGAGGTTTCTGCTCTTGGCCTTGGGCTTTCCTTGCGTAGGGGGCTGGAGGCAGTTCTGTGGTCCCTGGAGGTCAGCCGGAGCCCAGGAACCCTGAGGCACTAGAGCCACACTAAAGGTGGTGCTCTGGTGTCCTCTCAAGTGACCGCCTGTCAGCAAAACTCAGAACGTGAAAGAGTTCAGTTGGCTGTGTCAGCCCTGGGCCCCTGCGTGGACCGTTAGGAGCAGAGGCAGAGCTGCCCTTTAGGAAATTTCTTCCTGAGTTTGGCACCAGGCCAGTGTGTTTCTCAGCTGTGCCTCTGAATGATTTCTTCAGTTAGAAAAGGAAAGCTATGCAAAAGAACATTTCCTAGGCGGGCAAGACAGCTCAGCAGACTACGTGCCTGCTTAGGCAAGTGCAGGGATGGGGTTCAATACCTGGGACCACATGCAACATGGGTCCCACCCCTGGGTGCACTCAGCTGGCTGTAATCCCAGTGCTGGAGAGGCTGAGACACTAGGATCACTACGAGTCCGAGCTGCATAATGAGACCTTGTATCAAATACAAAAGGAGGGGGAGGAGGAGGAGGAAGAAGAGGAAGAAGAGGAGGAGGAAGAGGAGGAAGAAGAGAAGGAGGAGGAGGAAGAGGAGGAGGA
>PVKN010039718.1:0-10837 GCA_004027915.1 Capromys pilorides
GGGAGACTATACGATATTGGCATATGTTGGTCTGGTTAATTTCACTAATGAGTATATGTTCAAGATACATCCATTTATAAATGAAGTCTTCTAGTCTATCATTCCGTATAGCTGAGTAATATTCCATTTTGTGAAAATACCACATCTTTTCAACCATTCTTCAGATGATGGGCATTTTGGTTGTTTCCAAGATTTGGCTATCACAAATTGGGCTTAGCACATTCTTGTAGCACAACATAGGTGAGACTTCATTTTTAGTTGAGCTGTGTCCCCTATTCTGTCTTTAGTCTTTGGTTTAGTAAATGAGAACCAGGAAAACATAGCAGGACTTCAATTATGTGAACTCAAACAAACTAGAACCTACTTGTACCATGATTGAGGTGTTCTGACTCCAGCACAACTTAAGCTTTGACATTTTAATATTCATTGACATACTCCAGCAGGCTGCCCTTTTTTCTCCAAATGGAAGTTTTATAGAGAAAACTGCCTGAAATTAGTTATTCATGGAATCATAAACACCCTCATGAATAATTTTCCTATTTCAAGAGCTGCTGACTTATAGACAAGATCTAAAATTCTAAATGATTAAATACAAACTGGTTGAAGATCCCTAATATAAAAATCCAAAATTCAAAATGATCTAAAATTGGGCACTCGTTTTAAATTTTGTGTAATTATATAGAATAGCCCAACCAGAAAAGTCCAAGCAAATACTCCAGAATGAGGAAAACTCTGGAGTCTAAAACAGCTTTGATCCAAAGCATTTCAAACAGTGGGCATTCAACGAGTGTTAAGTTGAATCATATTAAATTGTGATACCTGATCACTTTTCATCTTTAAAAACAACAGTCAATGTCAATTACCAATTGATAGATGAATTGATCCACAAAGTAGCCAAGTAATGGCGTATGATTGCTCAGTTACTAACTGATGATAGAATTTGAAGTAAGGAAAGCTGAGTGTTTGTACTTTGGGTCATAAAAAATAATAGCATTCCATTTTCTGTTGAAGCAGTCTAGAGACACTATTTTTAAAAACCATCTATTAGCTTTTTTGCATTTAAAATTTTTATGTTTTCAAGCTTGCTTTCAGTACAGAATGATTACATTCATTGTAGGGAGTTGGGATGTGTACGAGATGCATTTTCATTCTTTTTGCATCTCCTCCCCACCCTCTTCTATCCCCTTCCTCTGTTCTTAGTCACCATCCCTTTTGCAAAAGATGAAACTCCCTGTTTTCTACTATGTATCTTTATTTTGTTCCTATGTTTATTTCATATTTTGGGTTTCTCATATAAGAGAAACCATGTGATACTGAAGCTCATGTTTCTGATTTATTTCACATTTGAGCAGTACTCCATTGTATATAAATACCACATGTTATTTATCTATTTAGTTCTTAATGGGCATATAGGTCACTTCCAAGATTTAGTTACAATGAGTTGCGCTGCCATAAACATGCATATGATTGTAAAAAACATTAGAATTTTAAGAAGAGATCAAATGCCATCTCTTTTTAAAGCTTTCCTTAATTACAGGGCTTTGCTATTTCTGTATGACATGATTCTATGGTTATTTATTTTTTTTTCTGTTTTATGTAGCACTCAATATATACTGGCTCCTCTCATAGCTCTATATACACATTTAAATTTCCTGATTAAATTTTAAAGCTTTACCAGGGCACTGATCTTGTCTACAGTGCCTCATTTCCCAGAGCAAGGAGTAGACATTTTATTTTTACCCAAACACCATCTGTCCATCCATCTGTCTAATAATTATTGGGTCCTAGCATTACTGACGCCAAGAACACTGCAATAAAGGACCTAGCCTCTACTCCAAAGGATCTTAGGATCTTTTTGCTTCATGAGTGAGCAAGTGGGGGTGTCTGCACACTAGCACATAGGAGGCAGTAGTAATATAGAAGGGAGCCAGAATGTTCTGAGAGCGGCAAAGGGGGCCACCTGGCAGTGGGGAAGGGCGGGCCTGGATAGAGGAGGTTTCTCAGAATGAAAACTGGTAGAGTACAGCCTAAAAGGGGGAGAGCTCACAACTAAAGCACTGGAGCAAAGAATCCTCAAGCAGAGCAGTGGGAATAAGGGCACAAAGAGCTCAAGATGCCTGGGTCCCTGTGAGTATTCTTGTATTGCTCAAGGACAGGAACAAGTGAAGGAAGTGGGCAGAAGTAGAAATGGGAGGAAAAAGGAAATGAGCAAAATTAGGTATGAATATAGAACAAATCATAGAAAATAAAGGACAAATGTGACAAAATTGATGGACACAAAAACAGTAGACTCAGGTTAACCAGTACTAACAAACTCAAAGCATGACAGGCAAATGTCACCTCATGCCAAGCACAATCATTTACAGTAGATTTGGAAAGCTGGAAATACAGTCACATGGGTACAAAAAGCTAGAAAGCTAAAGCAGATTCTATTTCTACTTGCTTGAATAACAGAAGCTCTTTAGCTAAAAAAAAGATGGTACATTTCACCAAAATCTGATGGAAACAAATATTTACAGGTCTTTTGTATTAAAAATGATTTAGCGGCCTTCCCAGGAGATTTGGCAGATTCTTTATCTAGATATAAAATAGTACAAAGAAACTGATCTTTGGAATCCTTAATTAAATAATATTAATGCTACAAAATAAAGTATGGTATGACTGCTGTGGAAGATTAATCATAATAAAACAGGAGGAGGTTTTCCAAGTCTGAGCATCCACACTGTTAAGGATATGGCTTGTAAGAAGGAGTTTATTGCACTTTTTTATGTAGTTGGTACAGGGTCTCACGACTCAGCTCAGACTCATAGTGATCTTGTTTTCAGCCTCCCCAGCATTGGGATTGCAGGCAGGTGCCACCAGGCCTGATCTCCGTGGCCAGCTCAGCACACCCAGGGACATGGCCAGCATAGCCTGTGATGCCGGGGATTAAAGCCCAGTCCCTGTGCTTGCCTGAGCAGATGCTTAGTTTGCTGAGCTGTCTCGCTGGACCTACTATACTTCTTTTTAAAGGACTGTATCAGAAATATTCGCAGCAGTATAGCTGAGGGTGTAAGTTTAGAGCGCAACTAATGGCCACAGCCAAGGTGGCGAACTTTGGGGAGCAGATGTCCGTTTGCCTAACTAAGAAAATCTATTTTGATGAGAAACTAGAAGATATGGCAATGCAATATTTATGGATTGCTCCTCAAATGAAAACACCTTTTAATGTGTAATTGAAAGACATAACAAATTCATAATGCCTTCTACATTTCAAAATTTGCATTGAATAATGGTAAAGGACAAGGAAACTACCCCACTGCTAACTGATTCATATGCATTGTGAGGCATGCTCAATATTTATAGCCTTTCTATACCAATCCTCTATTTTTATTTATATGATCATTTTCTGACAAACATAATATGAACAGTGTGTGCAGAATTTTTATTAACAAAGTGCAAAGACGGTATCTCTGTGCCTGTAAAAAAAAATTTGCTAATGTCTTCTGTCACAATCTATTCAAGTTACTTTGTTTTTCCTTCCTGAATTTTCTAAGGGCAAACATTTCTCATTAAATTAATCCTGGTCACCTCTGGGGCATTTATGCAGTCCTCTGGCACTGCGCATTCTCTCATAAACCTCTGGCTATGCAGATCCATTATGAAAATTCCTAAAACCAAAGCAGGGTCTGGATTTGGAAATGCAATATATGTTACCTTTTCTTTTCTAATGTAGAACCAGAGGGCTATGCACGAATACCGTATTTCATTTTGCAATTAAGTTAAGGTGAATTATTCAAACTTCAGAATGAGAAATACGCCATGATTACCATTATTCAAAGCACTGTAATTCTCCTTCATTTTTCTGAATGGAAACATAGCTGAAGGTGCCCGATTAGCAATGAACAAAAGCAAGGTATTCATGCCTGTAAATTCTGGAGGAAATATTTTGTAGCCCTTTGCACTGTTTCCTTTTAACAAGACAGCAATCTTGTTCCACAAATAAATCCTCACTTTTGCCCTAGAACATTTGTTAAGGCAGTGTCTCCTGCCCCCAGCTCCTATGCTCCTTCTCCCTGTTGGCCCCTCTTTCCCTACAAGCAGGACAGCATGGATGAGCCTCCCAAGACTGAAAATCACTTCCCAGAGCACTGCTGTGCAGCCCTGATGCATTTTACTCTTCATCTGTTCCTAGATTTAGCATCTACTGCGCAGTATAACTCTGTGCTGCCTGCCCCCAATCTTGATTAGGGTCACAATGCTTACTCACAAGAAGTGCATGGCAAGATGTGTTTGAAGGGATGGGGCAGCACCTAAAATGCACATGCTAAGGGCATTTATTGCTAAAATATACAACATGTGTATTTAGCATTTGCTCCCAGATTCAGAAAGACTAACAAGCATCCTTAAAGGCTCTTTTCTAGTTTATTATTGGTGGATACCCAGAGTCAAGCATGCCACACATTTTTGGATAGAGTAACTCAAGAGAATTCTTATCTCAAAAGGACCCTGGCTCATGGTCATTAGTACACAACCCCTAAGTAGGCCTATCATTTTTTTTAATTCAAGAAATAATTAACTAATTAATTTGGTACAGGGTTTTGCTACATAGCTCCGATTCATAGCAATCCTCCCACCTCAGCTTCCAAGTGCTGGGATTAGAGGCATGCACCACCATGCTCGGTTTTTGTGGCAAGTCCACCTGGGGTTCCAGATCAGTATTGTATGTGGCACTGGAAATCAAACCCAGGTCCTTGCGCTTGCCAGTCAGGCACTTACACTGCAGACCTATCTCCTCAGCCTAGGCCGATCATATGCTATGAATGCAGATTACGTAAAAGGTTTTGAAGCCTCTAGTCTTATTAGTATTTAAAAGTCAAGTACTAGAGATTCATTTCTTTAGCTTTAAATTATTGCCTCCCAAAATCATATTAATAAAAGAAATGTGTCTTGGTATAGAACTGAAGAAAATATGGGAACAAAATACTATTTTTCAGCTTTCTTATGGACTAGCATCATATTATGAAAAAATTTGACTCTTTACATCTCTGTTGTTGCAACTATAAAATAGGGAGGATTATTAAGTCATGTTTGGAGTAGCAAAAGTATAAGAAAATCAGGCGCAGAGCGCCTGTGCTGCAGGAAGTGCCTCAGAGCGGGCAGTGCCTGTCTATTAATATCATTAGGCTGCGATTTTCAGAGTTTTCTGAAGCAAAGCAAACTGACAGGGTATTTCAGCAGTGCATTCAGAGAAGAAAAGAGGAGGGCACTCGAGGAACCGGGATAAAGAGGAAAAAGCAGAGTGAAAGGCAGATGGTGATGAAGTGGAAGACAGGCTCACCTGTGTCAAGTGCAGAGGCCCTTCCTTAGGACTCTGTTCCTGTGGCCACCCTGAATTCCTTGAGTTTAGGAGCACAGTTCTTTAAAACTTTAGCCCTGAATTTGCATTCCAAGAAAAAACTAGCAAGGCTGTGGAACAGAGTTGTAGGGATTGTGATGCTTCCCATATTGCAACTTGCTGCTGAGACTGCAGACCAGTGTGCCCTGGCTGCACCTCATCAGATTCAAGAAGCCGAGGGAAGGAAGCTTAGTATTTGAAAATTCAGATAAAACTACAACTTCAGTAGGAGTCTGTGATAACCAGTGCTGTTACCAACCCATTTTGTGTCTTCACGTTGACCCTTTTTGCTGAAATTTGACAACACTCATTGTGTGCTGGGGTCTGCAGCCTTCACACTTTTACTAGCTTTCAGTTTGGGCCTGTGGCACCTTGAAGAAGTTGCTCCCCACATGTTTCAGCCTCTGCATCCCATTCTGTACACTGTGCCTAGCATGGAAAACTACTGGATACAAGCTACAGCATGGCTGCACATCGCTGACAGCTGCGAGGGTACGTGCAACAAAGGAAGGCAAGATGGGAGTCCATCCTTGCTCACTAAAGGCCAGGTGGCTGCTAAGAAAAGCAGCATGGAGAACACTGTGTGACAGGTGACAGATACAGACTCTACTCTGCATTGTTGTCATGTTATGTGTTGGTGCCGAAAGGAACAATGAGAAGACCTGATGAAGGTAGCTCCGAGGACTCAGTGAGCAAAGAACCCCTGAAGCAAATCAGCTTTATTTAGGGTGGTCACTGTGATCTTGTGCCTAATCGTTTTAGTAAAGGACGGCCATGTGCTTAGTCACAAACATGACCACGATCTCCATTAACTTCCATCCTTTCTCTATCAGGTTCATCCAGGGGTCAACCAATAGCATTCCAAGGAAAGGAGAAAGCAACAAACAGCCCACAGGTAAAGCCATTATCCATCACCTGGAGTCCCAGCTTTCCGAGATTTTCAACAACAGACCACAGCTGTCCCTGGGACCCATTCATTACACTCTGTTTCTTGAAATGCCAATTAGGCTACATTTCCCCACTTTTATTATTTTTTTGCTGAAAAATCAGGGCGAGGATTACAGACTGTCAATCCATAACTTATTGATGAATCTGTCCTTATCACCAAAGAGCACAGAGATCACATACCACTATGCTTCCACTAAATCATAGGGTAACATGAAAAGGATCAAGGTTTTCAATACCATCTGCAACAGGTCAGTGCCAGACAACAACAACCATCTCATAAAAGCATCATCAACATGTTCTTGACCAGACAGGATCTTAATGGCAATACACTGTAGATCAACGTTTTGATATAACAACAATTTGTCCCAAATCTTTCATCTTTAGAGTCCATGCATTCTTGAAAAGTCCACAATAGCTTAGACTCTTTTAGTCATGGAGTCTGAGTTTGTTATAAGTCCCTCGACCTTTAGTTATAATTATCTCTAAATTTTGAGAACTCATGAAAACCAGAATATCCTATTTTTCCTTTTTTTTTTAGTTACACACCTTGTAAGAAACAGTGACATCAGCAAGTTGATTTTCTTTTCCAATTTTGGAGGTATGATGACTGGAAGGAAAGTCAGGTTTGGAGAAGAACAAAGAGACCTGTGCTCATGTCCAGCAATAGGCTGGGTATCCCTTTGGTCATGATTGCTCAGGGCTCCTCCGTGGAGATGACAGTAACTGTCCGGCCAGAGGGAGCAGGCAGGCTCAGTGCCCTTCAGTCCTACTGGACCATCCGGGAAGCTGAGTCGGAACTCTGGGGCCTTTGCCTCAGAGTGCAGTCTCACTTCTAGTGGCTGCCTTGGCAGTCAGGGCATGACTTGTAGGCCTCATAAGATAGTCCCTCTTATTCTGGCCTGGTTTCTGACAGCAGTAGCAGGTGAACTTTATCATTGTTGAACTCTTCTTGGAGCCAAGAGAATAAGACCTAAGATTTGTTTTTTGAGGTTATAACATGTCGGTCATTTTTTTTGTTGTTTGTTTTCTCCCAGTTCCAACTCTGTTAGCTTCTGGGTCTCCCTGGTTCCTTCTCTGCAGCAAAGCTTGGGTCATTGTACTCCTAAATTCCACAGCTGAAACAGGTTGCTCACACTCATATCGGGGAGTTGAGGGATTAGTTGGGGGAGGAGGCAGAGGTTGAACCTTAGCAAGCATGGAGGGTGGACTTGAAACCTCCAGTCACTCCACCAATTTGGGTATTGACTGTGTCAAATGTTCCATATGATGGAAAAACTCCCAGGTAGTACATGTCTCTTTCTCCACCTCATTTTCCCAAGCTTTCAAAAACTCCTCAGAATCAGAGAACATAGGCCAAAGGGCCAGAAATGTCTGCTTTACTTTCAATTTTCCATTTTGGACTCTTCATCCAGCAAGGACGAATCAAGAGATGTGATGCTGTGTTCATGTTTTGTAACGTCTTCATCAACTGAACCCCTTATAATACTGCCTTTCTGAGTCTGAGGAATCAGCTGCAGACTCAGTTCCCCAGAATCAGACTGCAGGGGCTCCAAAGCCAAAGAGATAAAGTTACATAAAGACCACACACTTAAAGGGATAGGCTTTTCTTGCTGGTGTGCTCTATGCAGAGCTTTCATAACCTGTTTCCAGACTTTTAAGTCTAGAGCAGCTTTTCCTTTAGGCTGAAACCATAAACAATGTCTTTTTATGAAGAAAAATAATTCTTCAAAACTTTTTGGTTTAATCTCTACCCTTGCTCCTCTGAGCAATGTCTCTATAAGATGGACATACTCATCTTCTATCGAAGCAGAATTTCTCATTTCTCTGAACTTTTGCTGGTGGTCTCACCTACTCTGGGCGTACTTATCCCACTCTGTCAGGCTTCTCTTAACTTACCCCTAGTCGTCCTTCATGCCTGCGTTGTGTGCCACTTGTTGTAATGTTATGTGTTGGAACGAACAACGAGAAGACCTATTGAAGGTAGCTCAGAGGACTCACTGAGATTCGTCCGCAGTGAGCCAAGAACCTCTGAAGCAAATTAGCTTTATTTAGGGTAGTCAGCGTGATCTTGTGCATAATCATTTCAGTAAAGGATGACCATGTGCTTAGTCACTAACATGACCATGATCTCCATTAACTTCCATCTCTTCCTTATCATTGGGCTCATCCAGGGGTCAACTATTAGCATTCCAAGCAAGGGAAAATGTAACAGAGAGCTCACGGGTAAAGCCGCTACCCATCACCTGGAGTCCCAGCTTTCCAGGATTTTCAGAGCTGTCCCTGGGCCCTGTTCATTACACTCTGTTTCTTAAAATGCCAATTAGGCTACACTGCATAGATAAGGAGCAATGACTAATAGCACAAGTCGTAGAGGAGAGCACCACCAGCAGAAGAGGTAGTAGTAGAGTAGATGCTATGGAGGTCACAGAGAGGAAAGGGGCCACTTGGCCTGGGTAGGACACGGGTGAGGCAGAGACAGAGGCAGGAAATGGGAGAGGACAAACAGAGATGCATGGAGGAGAGGTTTCAGGAGTCACTGGCACTCAGAGGCAACTGCAAGGAGAGGGCTTTTGAGCAGCATCCAAGAGGAGCTTTCGGGAGAGACGTTGGCTGGATGGGGCTCTATTTGAAATTTTGTTTCATCCTGTTAAAAGCATTCTGTTCTTTAGGGACTGCATCCCTGGGAGAGTAGGACTTGTTCTAAAGAAACACCACGTAGTAAGTCATGCAGAATGCTGCACGGGGTGCAGAAAGGGCAGAAGGCGGCTGCTGGGAATGTATGGCAGAGCAGAGCCGTGGATGGTAGAGGAGGGTCCACCAAGCTGACACAGGAGGGATGATGCAGACAGGGAATAGCTCGGGCAGCAGCGAAGGTGTGGGAAATTGTGGTGCGGAGGGTGACTAAGGCCATCCTACACCAGAGCGGCTGAGGTTGACAGCTCACTACTGTCTGAGGTAGTAACAGAAATGCCAAATAGCACCCTAAACTTCCATCCAGCACAGCCAGTAGGAAGCAAGGAAACACAGCAGCCTCCTTACTCATGGGGGAAACATGATCTAATTGTGCTAGGACCGAACCATCTCAGCAACTTGTGCACTTTAACATTTCAGAGGGCACTGCCCTTAGAGGAAAAACAAGCTCTGTGTGTGTGTGTGTGTGTGTGTGTGTGTGTGTGTGTGTGTGTGTGTGCGCACACACACAGAAGTTGTACTGGACAGAAGCCTGAGTCTACTTAATAAAACTGCACTAGCTAGCAAGGAGAGAATCATGGATTACAAGGAGAAATAGGTGCAAAGGCTGTCAAGCCTGTGATTGCAGCAGCCAAGCATGAGGATTCCCCCTCCTGGCAAGCTCTCTCTGCTGCCCACTCTGCTGCCTGATTTGGAGGAAGCAAATCAGAGCAGTCTACATGGCAAGGAACTGAGTCCCATGGCTAGCCAACACCCAGCAAGGGAACGAGTCCCACACACACAGGCAGCTTAGAAGCCTGTTTTTCTCCATGGAACTCTGGTGCCTCCAGATCCAGCCACACCTTCACCCACTGCTGGGAAAAGTTCTAGAGAGGATGTAACCAAGTGTGTATTCTAGACCCACAGAGGCTAGCAATCATTAAAGTGTGTCTTGTTTTTAGGTGAGGTTTGAGATGTAGTATTTCTCCCTTCTTCACAGGTGATATATTCCAAGACATTCTGGGCTTGCATGAAATTTTAGATAGCACCAAACCATGTATATCCATGATAAGATTTAATTTATGAAGTATGCATAGGAAGAGATTAATAATAACTTATTAACATGGAACCATATAAATTGTAATAGATGGTATTCAAAATTTCTGAATTATTTCTTTTGGAGATTTTTAACTAAAGATTTGTGAACTGGGCTTGACTTTGGAAAACTGAAACTAGGGTCAGCCAAACAGCTGGTGAGGAGAGATCATTGTCATTTGCTGTGAGCTGTGTAGGAAAATGTGCCTATGCTGCACACTCAGAGTGTTCAGGTCCTCCCTGTAGACTTCTGCATTTCTTTTCTCACGCTATTTCCTAGACCAGTGGATATTTTTCTTGTGTATCTTTAAATATATGCAGCTAATCACACCACTAAAATATATTTACATTTCTTTATCCTGCTCCTTGTTCTCTCCTTTAAGAAAAGAGTGATTGCAAACTATCTTACTTATAATCAACAAAGGCCTCTCTGCACTATGTAATGTTTTATTTTTTATTGAGGTTATTTTTTGATATATTCAATTGTATTAATATCTGTAGTCCTAACTTCTAGCTGACGTGGATATAAACTATGAAAGTATATGAATGATACTTCATACTAGGATATAATATCTATGCCCCCCCAATTCCTTGTATCTCATAGCTTTTCAGATTAATTTGGTGGATACAGTACAGGTTTTTCCACAGAAATTTCAAAAGCCACTTGAAATTATCTCACAAAAGGAGGAATTGCTGAACATTTTCACTTGCTACTTAGTTAAAAGAGTCACATAGAAACAAACTGCA
>PVKN010039719.1:0-10837 GCA_004027915.1 Capromys pilorides
TTAACTTCTCCAGATTTGGCTTCATGACAGCATGATCTGGTACCCAAATAGGTTATTTAGGGTTCTCTGGAAAAACACAAGCATACACTCTGACCCAGATTAGTAGTGGACTGAGTCTCCCCAAAGGACCCTTCCTAGCTGTTTTTCTCTTACTTGATGGAATTGTCTTTCTACTGCTGTACTTTTAGAATTTACAAAGTTAATAGTGTTTACTACTGAGTGAAGTCTGTTATGAAGTGTGAATTTTGTAGGGAAAGATTCCTCCTTTTGTTTTTGAAATTGAATTTTGATTGAACTGTGTGCATGTTCAGCAATTACTTGACCTTGAGGGTTATAAAGAATCCCTGCGATAAGGGAAATATGAGAAATTTTGCAAAACTTTTGGAAGGCTACTGGGCCATTGTCAGTCGTTAAGTGTCCATGGGCAGCCAAGGGCAGCAAAGGCATTGAAACTGTGAGCAATGACATGTTTCGCTGCTTCACCAGTGTGAGCAGAAGCAAAAATGAATCCTGAGGAGCTGTCCACTGAAATGTGGACTCAATGTAAAGAATCAAATTTGGTAATGTGTGTGATATTCATCTGCCAAAGATGATTGAGCTGTAACCTCTAGGGATTGACACCTGTAGAAGGTGAGGTTAGGTGTGTTAATACATGAAGAACATCAGTTAACAATTTCCCAGACCTGTCCTTGTATCAAATGAAACTATTTGCATAAGGCAGAAGCATTTTGATGAACAGTGGCATGAGATACAGAGTATCTGAGGGAGTAACATTCATAGCACCCAGCAATCTCTCTATAATAGCGTTCTCATCATGAGGGGTCCTGGCAATTGAGAATGAGAGCGTATAGGACTAATAAAGTAGGGAACATGACGTGACTGTATGACGACTTAGAGAGTGTGAAGTAAATGAAAAAGATCTTCTTGGGCTGGGGAGATGGCTCAGCAGAGTAAGTGCTTGCCTGGCAAGTACAAGGACCTGAGTTCAATCCCTGGTTCTGCAAAAAAGAAAAGAAAAAGGAAAAGGATCTTCTTGACCAGTTGGTATACTGACAATTTCAATGGAGTATATTACACTGCAGACATAAGCACTATCTGAAAAGAGTTTAATTGTAGTGGATGAATGATCTTGCAATGCCCATATAACTTCTTGTAATTTAGTCTTTTGTACAGAAGATAAACCTATGTCCTGTATTCTGGAAGAGAAGGCTGTAACTTCCTTGACCTAAAGCTCTTCCATCTGTGAGGATGGAGATGCCCCCTGCTGTAGGGACTGAACTTATCTTCAAAGGGAAGACAAAGGGTATAAGAAAAGCAGATTATATTAATTTATCTGAAGGATAATGGTAGTCAGTAACACTTGGGAAGTTATCCACTGGAGATTGCCAAAAGGTTGAAAATTGCCATAACCATTTTTGTTGAACTGAAGAAAAGGGAACTGTGATAATTTGTACCTCATGACCAAGGAGCTGAATTTATGTATTCATGTGCAGTCAGTTCTACCACAGAATCATGAAAGGCAGTAGTATTTTTATTTGGATTATGTGGCATATTGTAAGGGACCCCGAGAGTGCCATATAATCCCAGTGGGCATATACTGAATTGGGAAAATAATTAAAAACATTGGCAAAGACGGGTCAGCTCTAGAGAACTGAGCATTAGAAAGAGCCTGATTAACTTTATCTAAGGCAGTTTTAGCCTGGTATAAAAGTAGAAGTAGGGGCTGAGTCTCCCTTGAGAATGTCACAGAGAGGACTTAACTCCTGAATAGTTAGCTTAAGAACTAGGTGGAACCAATTAATATTGCCAAGTAAAGCCTGAAAATCATTTAGGATTATAAGATGTTTAACCTGGAGCTGAACAGTTTGATTGTCTCTATTGAATAAGGTATCCCAAATATGAAAAGGGTGCCATAGTTTGCACCTTTTCAGGGGGTATCACTAGACCTGCATTGCAGATAAGCATTTGCTGTAAGATGGATGAGGAGTCATGTGCCAAAAGAATGTCATCTGTGTTTTTATCTTTTTATGTATTTAGTACAGGGTCTACGGGGTCTCACTACACAGATCTAACAGACTAATAGTGATCCTACTGTTTTCAGCCTTTCAAGTGCTGGGATTACAGGCGTGCACCACCATGTCCGTTCTCAATTGCAGTCTCAGTGGGCCCTGGGGGTGGGTTTGGCATGGCACATTGGGGATCGAACCCCAGTCCCTGCATTTTCCTAATCAGGGCCTTTAATCCACTGAGCTATCTGGCCAGCCCTAAGAGTGTCATCTATGTAATGGATAATGTGTGCAGATGGATAAGCCTGTCATACTGACCGAATGGCTGTAGCTACAAACTCTTGGCACAGGGTTGGACTATTCACCATACCTTGTGATAGATAACACTATTGAAAGTGGCACATAGGGGCCTGATTATTAATACAGGGTAAACTAAAAGGAAAACTTTTTTTATCTTCAGGGTGGAGAGGGATGAAAAGAAAGTCTTTTAAATCAATCACCATAAGAGAAAAATGTAAAGAAATAGCTACAGGATTGGGCAATCCCTGTTGTAGTGCTCCCATAGGTTCCATGGTGTGACTGACAGCCCCTAAATCCTGTAGCAATCGTCATCTTCCTGACTTTTTTTTAATTACAAAAATTGGAGTATTCCAAGGGCTATTGGAGTGGTCTGGGTGCCCTGCCATCATCTGTTCATTAACTAGTGTATGAGCTACTATAATCTTCTGAGCGAAGGCCCATGGAAAAGAGATCAAGGCTCCTCCTGAAAATGTGAGGATGAGTAGCCTATGCAAAATATTCCCTTTTAGGAATAACTGTTCTTTTCTCCCTTGATTATTTTTACCCCATCCTTGATTGGAAAGGAAATCTTGTTGTAACATTGGATGAGTCACCAAGGAGTTAGGAGTGGCCAAAAATGCTTCCATACCCTGTAATATGTCATGACCCCATAGACTGACAGATATATGGAGGAGGACATAAGGAGAGAAATATCCAGAATGGACTTCTGCATTCCTCTAAGTTAGCAACTTAGTACTTCTGCTAGGGTAAAAAACCTTGCCCACTCCTTATAAATCTTTAGTGGCCACATCCAGATGCTGCACTTCAGGCCAATGGTCCTAAACAATAACTAATACATCTGCACCTGTGTCTTAATAGCCCTTTTTCTTTTCCTTAGATAGTCAGCTCCATCTTGGGGCAATCTTGTTTAATCGGTTGAACCCAATAAGTGTTAGGAGATCCAAAACCCTAGAGTTCCTTTACCTTATTTATAAATTTTCCAAATTTTGTCAAAAGAAAAATGACTAATTGAGCAGCAGGAGTGTCTGGAGTGATTTGAGGAATGGTCTGGGTAGATTGAATAATAACCTTAATTTCTCCAGCATCGGTTACACCAGGCAAAACCTGGAGATCTTTTAAAATTAGACTGCGGCTGCCTAGCAAGACCCCCACTGGGGATTAGGTTCATAGACTCAGTGGCCCCATTTCAGGAGTTAATTGGAATCTGAAGGAGGAACTGAGGTCCAAGCCTTGGCTGTTGGTTGTTGCTTGCCTGAGGTCAGAGATGCTTGTGGTGGGGGAAGGGAAAGCAACCTCTCCCCACCCCCATTATTTGATGAGACCCAGGCTAGCTCGTTTTCCTGAATGGGTCTGCCTTCCACAGCAGTTTTAGATCTATATTCACTTTTGCAATGGTGCCCTTGTCTACATTTTGTACATAGACTAAAAGGTTTTATTGAAGAGATAGATAATGGCTGTGTTGCCTTTGGTGCAGCAGAACAGTGTCAGGCTAAGTATTCTTCATCTCCACAATGGGAACAAATAGATTTGACTTTTTCCTTTCTTCCAGCCTGTAAATGAATAACCTGAGTAATAGCTGTTGCCTTGGAGCAGCTGTACATATGAGGGGCCAATTTCTGCACAAATCTGAATCATTTCAGACAGTGTAGCTTGTTTTTAGTAGGCTCTTAAAGCTTCTTTACACCGTTTATTTGCGTTTTCCAAGGCTAATTGTTGAAATATTAATTTGCTAGCTTCTGTGTTACTTAACAATCCTCTCACTAGTTTGTAGTAAATATGCAGCAAAATTTTGAAAATCTTTATCCGGGCCCTCCTGAATGGAAGCCAAACAGGGGATGCCTCACCCTTTGAAGAAAGTTCCTTCCAGTCCTTAATGACAGCTATATTAGCTTGCCTATATATTTGCAATGCAAAGGTCATTTGATTGTGCTAGCAAAATCATCCTCCCCAACTAGCATATCTTTTGTAGTGGCTAAGTTGTGAACAGCATTTTGAGCTGCCTGGTCCGCGCAATATTCAAAGAAATTTCCTTTCCACAATAAATAATCTCCTGGCTATAAGCATGCTTTAGCTATTCCTTTTCAATCACTTGGGGCCATAGTCTGTTGTCCTAGAGTTTCTATTAAACTCAAGGTAAAGGGAGCAGTAGGGCCATAAGTAACAATAGCTTACTTTAATTCTTTTAAGATTTTAAAAGGTATAGCTTCATGAAGATGTACAACTTGTCTCGGCTTTTTAGGGACTTGAACTTTGGAAATAAGAGTAGATATGTTGAAAACCCTCCATGGACTCTCCCACCTGTCTGACTTCTTTTATGGCAATTGCAAGGGAGATAAAGAAAACGGCTCTACTTCCCGTGAGGCAGAAGTTCCTATCTGTGACTCAGCAAAATTTCTCTGAGCTGCCATGGATTGTGGCCTGTGGCTGCCTGAAGCCATCAAGAGTTGAGAAATAAAATTTTGGGAGAAAGTCTTTTCTGCTGGGGAAGGGTCCCTCTTTACCCCCATTGCACCTTCCTTATTTGATGGGACAAGGCTAGTGGGTTCAAGCTCCTTTTGGGTGCCATTTCTCCCTCCTCCTTGCCCTGCTTGGGCTTAGGACTTGATTGTAAAGGAGAGCTTTGAGCTAGATCCTTTGCATTTGAAAAACCCCTCTAACCACAATCCGGACAACAAAAGTAAATACAGAGATCGAGCATGCCATAACCACTTCAACATACATATAGCTCTGTGATTCTTTTTTTTTTTTTAATGATTAGAATATATTTATTGTGGGAAAGAAAGCTTCTGTTCAAGAAAGGGACAGAATGGGGCCCAAGCAGGTTGTTCCATATCTCTGTGATTGAGACTCCATTTTTCCCATTTTTCACTCAATATAACTTTTCATTTTTGGCTTCTCTCAAACCTATTTCTCTCTTTTAAGATTATTTTTCCTTCTGGCCCTAGTGAGCCTAGTGAGCTGGTTTTTGGACCTAAAGAGCCTATTTCTCTAAGTTTTCCACCTAACCTGCCAGTACCAATACAGACCTGTGCTGAGTACTGGCTCCAACCAATTCATTTCCTTCCCTTATACACGCTCTCTGGAAGTGTTCCTGCTGCTCACACTTATCTGTACCAGGTTTTCTGATCAGACACCAAATGTAAGAATCTGTTGGTCCTTCGATGTGATCTGTTATACCTGGGGAAAAAACGGTGACAGGAATGAGGAAAAGATAGATGAGGAGACAAGAGCTGGGTTTAGGTTGTAGCCCATCTGATAGGTTGGTGAGATGACACCCCTGCCCCCTGCAATAGTCTGCACGTTTATTTGTGCTTTTGTAAAGTTAGTAGCATGTGACACAAGGTTGCCTAGTGACTAATAGCTGACATTAACCAATCAGGATGCTTATCTCAAGACTGAAGTAGCTTAATTGCTTTAGACACTGAGGCCTAGTCCCACTTTCACACGTTTGACCAATTTCAGCTTCCATGGCTTCCAATAGCCTTGCACATACTAAGCACCATATCACAGAACTACATATTCCCATGATATCTAATATGTGTTAACTTGTTCTAGGTAGCAAGAGTCAGAACATCTTTCCTGTTGGTCACTGCTGTATTTTGGATATATTAATGGGGAGTACTTCCCCAAAAGTATCATCTGTTCTTCTTTTCTTACAAGATAAGCTGAACACACAGATTTAATTTTCATCATCACATAAAGCCCTGTACACTCTAGTTATCACACCCTATACCACACATTGTCTCAGCCCTAAACAACCACTAATTACTTGTATGTTATGGGGATTGTCTGCCTATTCTGAACTTTCTATACATGAAAAATGCAATATATGGGTTTATGTAACTGGCTGACTTAGCATGTTTTTCTTGCTCTTCCACACTGTGGCATGTATCAGAATGTCATTGCAATAGTATTCTATTGAGTGGGTAGAAGACATTTTGTTTATTCATTTTTGGTCAGGCTTTGGGTTATTTTCACATTTTGGCCATTATAAATAGTGTTGCTGTGAGCATTTGTATGCAAGTATTTTTTGAACATGTGTTTTCAGTTCTTTCCAATATATACATAGGATTAGGTATTGCCAGATGACTTGGTAATACTCTTTCTTGGAAAATTGCCAAAGTATATTCCTCCATAGTTGTACCGTTTTTAAATGTGCACCAGCAAAATATGAAGGTTCTAATTCTCCATTCTCCAACACTTATTTTCTCTCTTAAAAAAAGTTGTTATCCAGGCACGGTTGTGCATACCTATAATCTGAGCATTCTAGGAGACAGAGGTAGGAGGACCATAAGTTTAAGTCCAGCCTAGGAAAGTTAGAGACTGTCTTGCTTGTGGGGTTACTTTTCTTATTGAGACAAAATATGCAACACCCAGAGATCAAGGGGGAAAGGTTTATTTAGCTCACAGTTCATAGAGGCTTCAGTCCATAATTGGCTAGCACTTAGGCAGGGTAATTTGACAGAGGGCAACTGTTCATAACAGCAAGAGAGCAAAAGCAAGCGATGTCTCTTATATTTTACACCTACTCACCTTAGTTAGGGCAGGTATAAAACTTACACCCTTAGTTCCAACATTGCATCATGGATCAATCACAGACTCTAGGTTCAACTCCCTCTGAAAAGCTTTCCCCTCTCCCACTGTGACAGCATAAGGCTTTGGGGAGACATCTAGACACAAACCATAATAGAATTTAATGAGACTAAGTCTCAGAATTTGAAAGGGCTGGATCTAATGTAGTGGGAAGGAAATGTGAACTGATAGCTCACTATGCTTTTCATTTCATTTAATCACAGATCATATTGAGGATTCTTGTACTTGTTTATTTTTTTTGTAACTTCATTTAAAAATAGTCTGTTGAAATATTTGTCCTATTTTTAAATTAGATTGTCTCTTTGTTATTGAGTTCTAAAAAAAGTTGTTCCAAGACCAAGGTCAGGCAAATAAGACTGCAAATGTAGGAGTGGATCCTGTTTTTAAGTTTTTGTTATTTTCTGCATTGTACTTTTGCATCTATTTTGCTTTTCAAAATACGTCACTCTAATTGAGTATGATGGTGCACACATGTGATTGCAGTAGTCTGGAGGCTAGGGCAGGAGGATCACCGTGAGTGTGAGGCCAGTGTTGTCTCTGTAGTTCAAGATGAGCCTGAACTACAGTGAGATCTTGTCATCTCACAGACAAAAAATAAATAAATAAATAAAAATAAATAAATAAATAAATAAATAAATAAATAAATTAGGGTATCTCTCTAAGTTGTCCTGATGGCTGCCGTGCCAGACCCTTAAAATTCCGCACCAGAGACAGTGTCTCGCCGTGCTCACAGTGGGTGGGCTGGATTATTGAACTGCTCCTGCTAGCAGTGCACAGAACACACCCTTAGCCCCGCCCTGGTGGGAGCTGTCCGGCGTCGCCATCTGTGCTCTGAGAGCCTCTTCTGTCGCAGGGCCCCGGCAGCGGCGGGGGCAGGCTCTCCCACCTCTCTGCTTAACACCCGTGCTCCCTTGTTATCCCAAACCGATTTGATTTCACTGACAGCAGGAAACAGGAGTGGTGGAGACCTGCTCTTTAGCATCGTGGCAAACCCAATTCTTTGCGCCTTCTCGGCTCATCTTGCTTCCCATACCCCAAACTCAACTGCCTCCTCCTCCCCGGTTTTCAGAGTGCCTGGGTGGGTGGTAGCCATGGGTTGTCAGGCATGTGTTGGTGCCTAGGACAGACGTGAAAGTATTATGCCGTTCACCGCATCCGGTGCCCACGGGCACAGACCATAAGGTGCGAGGCAATTCTCATGAGAACTGGCCACCCGGCCCCTCTCCTCTGCGGGCTTGGGTTGGTGCCCTCCATGGAGGGCACAGAATGCGCAGGATGGAGCGCGCCTGCGCATTAGCTGTCAGCCATGACCGGAAGTGGGGGGTGGAATCTAGACCTATGTGGTGGGCGGTACTTGGCGCGGCAGCAGAGCGGTTGCCGCATTCGCCGCATTCGCCGCATTTGCTGCAGGCGCAAGATCAGTACAAGCTGGTCTTGACAGAGCTTCCAGGCATCGACAGACGGACGGACGGACAGCAGACTGACCATGCCACGCTCCCACAGGCCTCCACCACCTGCGCAGCGGGCTGCTGCCGCCAATGCTGCCGAGCCCAAGTCTGACGGTGTTGTGGCCATGACTTTTAAGATTTTTCTCCTTTTTGCGGGACTAATGGTTAAAGTACCTGTCGGGCTGTATTTTTCCTGTAAATTACTTATTTTCCAAAGTCTGTTGTTAATGTCCCCTGAAGACAGCGCCTTTTACGCAACCATTGTCGCAGTGGTCGGTCTTCATTTGGTGCTGGCAATTTTTGTCTTCATAGCATGGAAAGAGGGTTTGCCTCAGTGGCGGGAAAATAAAAACGAATAGAGCAGCTTCGAGAGCTGCAAATGCTGGGGGGTGGGGAAGTATCTACAGGTTTTTTTTTTTTTTTTTTCTTTTTTCGTATTAAATGTACTTTTTGTTAGAGGGGAGGGTGGTTTGGGAGGGTTACTGAATATTTACTGCAGCTAAGACTTCAGTAAAAATGCGGGTGGGGGGAGGGCTGACTTTTCCCGACTGCCTGTTATGTGCCAAGTGCTTTTCATTAAGAACATGTTTTTTGACTGTGGGTTGTGTTTGACTGTTGTAAATAAATACTAATTCCAAAATAGGATGCTAGGATGAAAGTAACATTGTAATTAGTGTAGAACTTATTTCATATTAATATATGTATCGTGATGTGATTTTTATGACGACTCAAGCAACAGTTTTCAGGATGCAGGTAAGTATCAATGCACAAAACGACATTTTGTGCATTACCTAATTTGGTATTCTCAGAGAAGCTGGCAGGATTGATGATTGTATAGTTTCCCCTCCCCCACCAATTATTTCCTTAATGCCCTAGTTATACCTCTTAGAATCAATATTTTATTGGATTGCAGCGTCTTTGTTTTTCAGGATATTAGGTGAGAATTGAGGTGAATTTGTTAATTTTAAATAAGACAGGCTGCAAGAGGTGCTGCTGACGTAAACACCTGCAGTTTAAGATTTTAGTAAATCTATCCTTCCCTGCAGTATTTGGTTAATAGATGACCTCATTCTTATGCAGTTTAAGAAACAGTTTAAAGTCTATCTACGAATGATATTTTTTACTATTTGTTTTGCAATAGCATGTTGATAAAGTCTATTGGATAGGTATGAAATCCTGAGGTGAAAATGTCCACTCTTACACTGGAATTTCAAGACCAGTTTTAAGAACACAGATTAACCTCCATCTTTTAATGGGAATTAGATTAGTATTAGATTAAAAGTTTCATTTGTTTTCAGATTCTGCCTGTTATATTTAATTATTATAAGCAATATTACAAGGATGTGCATTTTATTCTAGTTTTGGTTTAATGGTTCACTAACTTCAGGTTTCTAACCTTTAATATTTTATTTTAGAGTGGGTATAAATATGACAGAATGGAGGTGGGGAGATAGCTCAGTAGAGTAAGCGCTTGCCTGGCAAGCGCAAGGGCCTGAGTTCAATCCCTGATTCTGAAAAAAAGAAAAAACAAAAACAAACAAAATATGACAGAATAAACTTAATGAAATATTTACCTGAACCTTGCAAGTCAAGTACATTAATATATAGAGAGAGTAATGGAATGTAGCTCGGATGTAGTATAAACGTATCATAAATGTGCAGGGTGGTATTTGGACATTAGGTAATATGAGATAATGTATTTCTTCTTTTTCAGTCTCAGGGTTTCCTTTTTTCCAAGTAACCCTTCTCTGGCATCCTCTAATTCCTCACTCTTAGTACCCTGTTTTCTCTGAAGAGCCCCAGTTGCTGGCTGCTCTCTGTGAAGAGACCTCCCCTCAGCTCCAGTTCTTCCACCTTCCCCATTTCCCAAATCTGGTTTTTATTTATTGTTACTTTAAAATTTTTCCAAGTAAGTAGATTATATTAACTTCAGAAATACATATAATCCATTAATAATTTGCATTTCTTCTTCTTCCACTGGCTAGTCTTTTTTCATAAGTGACCATGTTATGTAAGTATGCTTGATAAAAAATGCAGATGAAAATAAAAATACTTAATTCCCTCTGTCGTGTTTGTTTAGCCTCATTGATGCTACGCATAGAGATGTGGATGTGCTGTTACTGCTTTCTAACTCTGCCTACTACGTAGCCTAGTAAGTCACTTATTGATTTAAAGGTTTTAATTTCGTATTGTTAACGAGTAAATTTCCTTTCTAGAATTCATTAAAAAATTAAAAAATTTGATTTTGTGATATATTTGTGAAACTTAATTGAACCCCTTTATCTGATACAAGTTACGTAGCTTTATCGGTTTGAAATTTTTATTTTAGAATTATTAATCAGTATGTCTATATAATACTGTCTCCTGTATCTTCCTAGTTTTCATGTACTCTGTATATTTTTATTATTAGTAGCCATATGCTATTGTTTATATTACTTGTACCATATGTGTTTGTCCAATTGTTAGACATTAAATTATCTGCAGCTTTTT
>PVKN010039720.1:0-10621 GCA_004027915.1 Capromys pilorides
TGCCACTACGCCCAGCCTGTTTTGTGTTCTTGAGAGCCGCCATTCCATCCTGGGTAAGATGGAATCTCAGTATAGTTTTGATTTGCATTTCGCTAATGGCTAAAGATGTTGAATATAATTTTCATGTACTTATTGGTCATTTGTACTTATGTTGAGATCCATTTTTCCATTCATTTGATCATTTATTAACTAGGCTATTTGATATTTTAGTGTTTGACCTTTTTTAGTTTTTTTATATATTCCAAATATTAATCCTCTTCTAAAAGAGTAGCTGGCAAAGATTTTTACATTCTGTTCCAGTGATGATGAGCCTTTCAGAGCTTTCAATAATAACAAGCAGCCCTCGGTGGCATGCATGCATTCCGTAGATTCACTACCACTGCTGGGCTGTCTTTCAGTTAGTTGTTTCCCTTGCTGTGCAGAGGATTTTTGCTATTATTTCCTGCACAAATTGGATTCTTGCTTGGGAAGTCTTTACCTATATCTACGGCTCTCAGTGTTCCCTGAAATTTTCCTAAGTTTCAAGTTTCTGGTCATATACCTAGATCTTTGATCCAGTTTTAGATTTTTTTTTTTTTTTAACACAGTAAAAAATTGTGATCTTTTTTCAGTCTTCTACATATGGATGTCCAGTTTTCTCAGTGTCATTTGTTAGAGGCTTTCTTTTCTCCAATGTGTGTTTTTATCTTCTTTGTCCAGAATCAGATGGCTGTGGTTTTGGGATTTATTTCTGTGTCCTCTATTCCGTTGGTCTGTTTTTAAGCTGTTACCATGCTACTTTGTTACTATGGCTTTGTATAATTGAAAATCTGACATTGTGATGTCTCCAGCTTTGATTTTTTTCATTTAGGATTGCTTTGTCTGTTCTGTCTTAAATGTTAGGGTTTGTTTTTCTAGTTCTATAAAAGTGTTATTGGAGTTGTGATAGGAAGTGCATTGAATCTGTAGATCACTTTTAGTAATAATGACGATTTTAACAGTATTAAGTTCTGTGAACATATGAACTTGGGATCTCTTTCCATCTTCCAGTGTCTTCTTCAATGTTCCTTAATTTTCATTGTAAATCTTTCATCTCCTTGGTTAAGTTGATTCCTGTGTATTATGGCTTGTGTCTAGATGTCCCCCCAAAGCCTCCTGTGGTCAAGGGGTAGCCTTCTAGTTTGTGATTAATTCATGATCCAGTGCTGGGATTATGGGTGTGATCACCTACCATGGATTAGATAGCCTGAATACAATGTAAGGAAGGGAGAAAGTCTTGCTCTCTGTTGCTGCTTTTCCCTTTTTGTTTTTGCCATTCTACTGTTTTTTGCCCTCTGCCATATACCACTCTTCCTTGGAGCCAGCTGAGTATGGACTGAAACCTCCACAAACTGTGAGCTAAACAAATTTTTTCTTCTTTAATTCTGGGTGTTGTAGGCCGGGGAGGTAGCTCAGTAGAATAAGTGCTTGCCTGGCAAGTGCAAGGTCCTGAGTTCAATTGCTGTTACCACAAAAATAAAATAAAATAAAATTCTGGGTGTTGTATATTTTGTCCTAGGAATGAGAGAAAAGTAACCAAGACAGAATTTGGTACCAGGAGTGGGATTGTTGCTGTCACTATTATCTGACAATGTGGTTTAAGAGCCTTTGGAAATAGCTTATGGGAAGAGATAGGAAAGGTTTGGAGATGTCCCCTGAAAGAGAAACACTGGGATTCCTTTGGCTATTGTACATGGGAGATTCTGGTCAGCTCAGAAGACCAGAAAGCTGGTAGAAATCCTGCTGATAAAGTTTGAAATGTTTCTGCTGGAAAGAAGAACTACATTGGTTTTTGGACTCTTGGTGATGTGTGTTATGGCTTAGCAGAAAGTTTTTCTGCATTTTTCTCATGTCCAAGACTTTACCTAAGATTAAGCATGGTGGACTGATTAATCTGGCAAAAGAAATTTCAAGGCAGTCAAATACTGAGGAAGTGGCATGGCTATTTGGGGGTGAATTAATCAGATTTAGTTGAGAACCAAGAACAAAGAGTCCAGCAGGATGATTTAAAATGTTGTTTGAAAAAAAAATAAAAAATAAAATGTGTTTGGCCAGACAGGAAGCACCAATAAAACTATGGACTGCAAAGGTAGAGTTGAGGAGACCTCCATTGCTCAGAAGGAACTGGATAATAAAAAAAAATAGCCTTACAGCATCACCAGAAGCAGGAAATTTCCACCCTTTATAGCCTCAAAATTCAAAAGTGAAAAACTGCTTTGAGGAGGAAGCCACAGAGTGCCAGGTTCCAAAATGCCAGCAGCCACACCAGGTTCCAGAATGGTGGCAGCCTTCAGAATTTGTTCTTCACAGTTAGATTCAGTGTGCTCTGCATTTGCCCTCTACAGCCAAGAGAGAAGAAAACCTGGCTGCTGCTCCAGCTGTGAGCAGACCTTGGCATCATCCATGTGGAATTGGTTTAGGGTGCATGCAGAATGCAAGAGTTCTGAGGTTAAGGCTTACATCTAGATTTCAGAAGGCCTGTGCGCCAGGCAGTGTGCTCCTGGGAAAGCGATGTGAAGCTGTGAGTGACAAGCCTAAAGTGCAGTAGAGACCCCAGAAGTTTGGAAAAGCCAGGAACATGGATTATATAGAAAAAGAGGAGCAAAGCAGGCGTAAGAGAGAAGCTATGGGAGCTACCACCAAAAGTGCCATAGAGGCAGAGCCACATGGAGCTCACAATTTGCCACAGATTGCCTTAGGTGTTGTATGTGGAACTACAGGACTTAATGTTTGCCCTGCTCAATTTTGTACTAGCTTTGGTTGTAATGCTTTGTATTCCCTTGCCTGTACCTTTTGGAATGGTAATGTTTTTCTTGTGCCATTGACTGTTGGAATTGTTAGATTTTTTTATTTGTACTGGGGCTCACAGCTAAGAATTTGACTTAGATCTTAGAGGAGACTTGGGACTTGGACTTTTCAGCAATGCTGAAACTGTTAGGATTTTGGCAACTCTTAGAGATTGGTCTCAAATGCCTTTTGCATAAAGGGATGAACATGAGTCCTTAGGGAGCCCAGGGCGGAATGTTAAGGCTTATGTCTAGATGTCCTGCCAAAGCCTCACAGGGATATATGCAAGTTTTCCAAAATTCTAGAGTTCAGAATTTATCACGGGCAACAGATACTGTCAGTTATCCTTGAAGTGGCAGATTTTGTTCATTTTTGAGAAATGAGAAGATGTCTAATACACAAGCATAAATAACTAGTTTATGTCAGTTCAAGTAAAAATGATGTTCTGTTATCCAAGTAGATAATTTAGCTTACAAAATCAGTTGTACATATGCTTTTCCTGGAGACCTTTGTTCATGGCATAAGTGCACATTTTCATTAATATTAAAAAAGGGCTGGAGAAATAGCTCAGTGGCATAAGTGCCAGCCTGACAAGCACAAAGTGCTGTGTTTGATCCCTGGTACCATTAAAAAATAAAAAATTAGAAAGGTACTTATAGAAGAGCCAAAGTTTGTCTTATTCATGTCATTACAAATGAAATTGTTATAAATGTATAAATTCTTAATTTTTACTTCATTTTTCTGTAGTTTTTAATAATTCTTTATTATACAGTCTTAATAGGCAATACCAGAAAAGTTTATAAAATGATATGGATAGTTACCATGTGCTTGTACTTAATTTCCGTTAATGTTTTAACATCTAACTAACCATGACCATGGTGCATTTGTAAAACTTTAAGAGATGTACCATAAACAAAATTCTACATGTTATATTTTTAAGTTTTCCTATACATGTCTTAGGATACAGTCCATGGCACCCCATTGCATCTAGGCAACAATTTTTATTTTACTTGTTTATTTTTTTTTGAGAAAATGTTTGGCTCTGCAGTTCAGGCTAGCCTTGGACTTTTTAGCCCAGGTTGGCCTCAGACACACAGCAATCCTCCTGTCCCAGCCTCCTGTATGTGAGATTGCAGGTGAGCACCACTATGTCTGGAAGGCAACAATATTTATTTATTTACTTACTTACTTATTTATTTTTGCAGGACCAGGGTTTGAACTCACGACCTTGCACTTGCCAGGCAGGCACTTGTGCCACAGAGCTATCTCCCCGGCCCCCAGGCAACAATTTTTAAAACCGTACTTTCCCCTACTGTCTACCACATGAAGAAAATAAATTTTAGGTAAGAGTTGCAAAGATAGAACAGAGAGTGCACTGTGCCACCCAACATTCTGCACAAGCAGAATGCATTTGTCAGAATAGACACTAAGGAGGCCAGAGAGATAGCTCAGCAGACTAAAGTGCCTGCTTAGGCAAATGCAAGGACTGGGTCGATCCTTGGCACCACATGCCACGCCAGCCCTGCCCCCAGGATGGGTTGAGATGAGGCACAGAATCTGGGCATAGTGGTGTACACTCATAATCCCAGCACTGGGGAGGCTAAAAACAGGAGGATCACTATGAGTCCAGGCTGTGTAGTGAGACCCTGGAACAACCAAATATATTAAGAATAAATGAAAGAGCTGGGCTGTGGTGGTGCATGCCGGTAGTCCTAGCACTTGGGAGGCTGAGGCAGGCAGGCGGATCTGTGCGAGTTTGCAACCAGCCTGGGCTACAGAAGTGAGCTCAAGGCCAGCCTGAACTGCATAACAAGACCCTGTCTCAAAAAGGGAAAGAAAGAAAGAAAGAAAGAAAGGGAGGGAGGGAGGGAGGAAGGAAGGAAGGACACCAAAGTTGCTACCATCACGTGAACACCTTCCCTAGAAGTGTGTGTCTTGAGTTTTTTAGGACTTCTAAGTAGATCATAAGCCTCGTGCTCATGTAACTTCAAGTAACTTCAAGTTTGGAGTCAGGTACTAGGACTTGCTTCCTTCCCTGACCTGTCCTCCTGTGTGAGCTCCACAGCTTCCGCCTACACAGATAGGCACAGTGCCCACTTCACACAAGAGCGTGCTCAGGACCCAGAGGCAAGGTATTCAGCATCCACATTGTAGGCAGTATTTCTCCTTTGGACATTCATCCTGTCAGTTTTCTAAATGAAGAGTCTTTATTCTTTGTAGACTTTAAATATTCTTTAAAAAACAGAAATTATCTGAAGGTCATGTTTCACTTCTACATTTTCTAATATATTTAAATACTCCCCCTGTGTAAAGCACTGGGCTCATCAAAGCGAGGTTATTTTTCTGATAACCTGGTATGTTATACACAGTTTTATTTTTATTTTTTTTATTTTTATTTTTTGTTTTAGGACAGGGTCTATAGGGTCTTGCTATGTAGATTGGACTCACAGTGATCTGCTTCCCAAGAGCTGGGATTACAGGCGCGCGCCACCATGCCTAGTCTCAGTTACCTCAGAGCACCATGAGGGCAAGGCCCACACAGCAGGCCAGGGATGGAGCCTTGGCTACTGTGTCTGCCTAAACAGGTGCTTTAATCTGCTGAGCTGTTTGGCTGGCACTTATACACAATTTTTTTAAAAAAGTTAAGATACTGATATAAATGTCATTGGAAACGTGGTTGGTGTAGTTACGATCTTTGTTTTGTTTTGTTTTTTTGTGGTACCAGGGATTGAACTCAGGACCTTACACTTGCCAGGCAGTTACTTATGTCACTGAGATATCTCTCCAGCTGGCAAGGTTTATTAATTAGAATGGATTTTATGACAGTTTTTTGGAAGTTCTGCTAGACATAAAATTAAATTTTTAATAATAGCAGAGGTTATATGCATTCAGCTTCAGTTACAAGTAGTCTCTTCTGATTTCAGAAAGAAGCAGAGAACAGAGCTTCAGTAAGATGATAAAAAGTTCTTAGTAAAATGTAGGCCAATCAAATAGCTCAGCTCATTAAAACACCTGCAAGCAGGTGCAGGGGCCGGGGGATCGATCCCTGGGCCGCACTGAGACTACAAATAAGACTGGGCGTGGTGGTGCACACCTGAATCCCAGCTCTTGGGAGGCTGTAATTAGGTGAATCACTACGAGTCTGATCTAGTAGTGAGACCCTGAAGACTGTAGACCCCGCATAGGCTAGGCTCAAAATTAGAGATCATTCTGCTTCAGCCTTCCAGAGCTCTGGGATTTTAGGTCTGCACCACTATGCCTGACTATCTTTTTTTTTTTTTTTTTTTATGGCCAGCTCAGCCTGCCCTGCGGTTGGGGCTGGTGTAGCATGTGGTGCCAGGGATCCAACCGCAGTCCCTGCAGTTGCCTAAGCTTGCCTGAGCAGGGGCTTTAGACCACTGAGCCATCTCGCCAGCCCCTGGCTGTCTTTTTTTATAAGATTCCTTTTTTTTTTGCAGTACTGGGGATTGAACTCGCCTGCCTGACAGGCACTTACCAAGCATGCACATATTCTGCTGAGCTATATCCCCAGCCCTATAACAATACTTTTGATGAGTTTTCTGTTGGTATTAGTAAAGAAATACTGACTTGTTTACTTGAACTCCCCTGTGACACCAACTACTATACTTCCTGTTAAATGGAAGGATAGAAGAGACGTTTGCATTTTCCCAAGGAAAGCTAAAGTGTTGTTACAGTGGAATGGGGAAGTCTTGTGGACTGACAGGATTTCTAGTCTTGATTAGGCAGCAAAAGATGATACTGCCTCAAGGGAAAGGATGGGGCAAAGTTATTTTCAGAGTTTGGTTGCAGGGTGGGTTGCCTTTCTTTTTTCCTTCTTCCTGTTTTGAATGAATGTTTTTAGTACTGTCTTAGAAAATCAAAGTATGCCCTATATAGATTATCTAAAAAATTTGACTTATTATTACTTCAGTCTATCCATCTATATTACATATGCTCTAGAGTGTAGTTGAGAACTTTGACAAATTCACATTCCTGATCCTTTGGCTACCTCATTTACATTCACTTGCAACTTTTATGTCAAAATTCAAAACACAGTCTCCTGACCTTTGTATACTTAACAGTAGACATATACTTCGAAGTGCTGAGTATACAGTGAGTCTAATCAAGTTTAAGGTGAGCAAAGCCTCAGTGGAGATGTGTCATGAGTACTGAATTTTGACATTTGTTCCTTGTTGCACACTGCCTTCCAATTCTATTACTTTTACCTTAACAGTGATTCAAATTTCTTCTTTGGTAGAAACCTTGGACGCTTTCAGATCTCATCTGGAAAAGACCTTGATCATCTCCTGGTGCAGCATTAGTTTGGTCACTGACTATATGGCCAGATGTTGCAGCAGCTGGCTACTAAAGACCAATTGTGCGACATGTGCCTTGGAAAAGGGAATATTTTTTAAGATTGTGAGGTTTACATAGTTACATTTCTTGTAATCCATTTTTCACATTGGCCTGCCTCAAACTAGTCAGAATAGGAAAACAGGTGCTTTTGGTGTCCTGTTACCAAGCTGTGTCACAGCTTTGGGGGGTAGCTTCTAAACAGTGTCACTCAAGCCAGGCAGTGGTAAACTGTCAGCACTTGGGAGACTGAGAGGATCACCTTAAGTTCAAAAGCCAGCCTGGACTACATAGTGAGACCTTGTCTCAGAAAAACAAAAATTAATTAGTTAATGAAAAAATAAACTGTCATTTCTGGGCCCTCGCAAGGCTTTCTTTAAAAAGATTCATTTTCAATAGTCTTTCCCTCCCCGTTTTCTTGCTTGCTTTTCTTTTCACGTGAATCTATTTATTATAAGTCAGCTGAAAGTAAATAGCTGAACATGAGCAGTGTTGCGATTGCTTAGTCATGAATTGTACCATTATTTGATAGATAATCTGATTGTTTTCTAAAACCATTCAAGTGTATGGTCTCCTGATTCCTTTGTTTTCTTTGGTGAGTTGTGCATAATATAAGGTTAAAGACTGGTCTGCAGCCACCACACAGGCCACTGAGTGGGTAAGAACCACCACTGAGTGGTATCAAGCCTTTCTGCAGACACTTGAGCAAAATGGAAATGAGGTTGATGGAACATGAAATAATTTCTATAACAAAAAGTTAACCTTTTGAAGTGTACAATTTAGTAGCATTTAGTACATATGCAAGTTGTGTAACTGTTTGTAACAGCGAGCATACTGTTTGCATAGCTCCTCAAAGCCTTGCATATGCTGTTACAGTAGACTTTGCCTTGGCATCAGAATTTGTGCCCTACCACTGTGCATTAGTTTCATTCAGCAGCTCAGCAATTGGTCTTTTGGGCTTTAAGTAACTGTGGTTTATTTCAGTCTTATCTTACTGTAATTATACTAATAAGGGCCCTAAAACACTTGTGCTTTAATTTAGGAATAAGGAAGAAACTATTTCCTACTAGAGATTTTGAAATGTTATAAATAATTAAATGTCTTCTTTAAAAAAACCTTTCACATAGAATGCTGTGTGCTGATTTGTTGCCAGATGTACTCAATTCTGAAATCATCCACTGAATTGTTCACTTTTCTTTGATGTCTTCCTTGCCTGAGCTGGTCTTACATTTACTAACTTATTGTCAAATGGCAGGAAAGGGAGTATAGTTAGTCAGTGTTGTGATACTGAACATTTTTAGATCTCAAACTGCCTTTCAGAGTTTTACTTAGTTTACAAGCTAAGGCTGCTCTAAAGCTTATTACAAGAGCTGGCCAAAAAACTCAGTGGATTTCCATCCCCTGCTTGCCGTGACGGCCCCGCCCTCACCCCTGGGGTGTGCTGAGATGGCTGTTGAGACTGGGCATGGTGGTGCGTGCCTGTAATCCCAGCTCTTGGGAGACTGAATACAGGTGGATCACTACGGGTCTGATCTGTGTACTGATCCCTGTAGACCCTGTACTAAAATACAGAAATAATAATGTAATAATAATAATAATGATGATAAGCTTATTGCTTAGTTTTTGCTTGGAAACTTAAAACAATTGACCTAATAATCAAGTTATGAACTCCTTACATGTCCTGGGACCTTGTGCCCTCTAGCAACTGTAGAAATTGCCCCAGAAGTTTTGTCATTTGCATAAATTTTCTTTAAAGTTCCTTTCTAACTTGGAATGGTTCTATTGGTGATTTTTCTTTGTCTGTGTGATCTGGAAAACCACCTATTTTGCTGAAGAAAAATGAAGTAAACACATTTAGCGTGAGACAACCATAGTAGCCAAGTTGTTCATTCACAGATTCACCCCTTTAGGGCTGCTTAGAAGTAGAATTCTCAACAAAGAAACTGCTATTGGTATAGGTGAAAGAAACTCCCAGTCTGAAAGATATCTGGGATGAGTTTGTGTTCTTTTAAACCAAAGAATGGGTTTTAGGAACAGTGAAGGTTAAGGGCAGAAAGAAAGTTTCTGTCCTAGAGAGGGGAGAGGGACAGAAAGGGACCTGAGTGAGTTATCAAGGAACCTGGCTTTTCTAGGTATTTTTATAAGGCAAATCCAGGACATTAGTCAGGTCCAAGGTGGGGAAACATGGGAATTTGCAAGGTGGGCATGAGGCAGGGCTAAACTATGGTCAACCGGTAAGATCACAACCACAATTGTTCAGGTAAAATTAATTAAATTGGGGTCTAATGGGGAAGCAAATCAGGTAGCAAGCAGGCAGGAATACAAAATACAAAACACAGGCTTTTCCTATAGGGGATTGAGTCAGTGACTCCTCCTGGTTTCCTCAAGGTGATAGAGACCTACATAGAATACAGTCTCTGATGTTTATTCTTAGGGAGGTGTGCATTTGTCTGATCTTTCATCCTGAGGTCTGGCCCACAGCAAATGTGTCTGTCTCTCCCATAGTTGCAAGATACCTTGTCTTCCATCTGGGCTCCTTTGGGGGCCTAGCCCTGTCTGACTACCTATAATATTTCTATCTAACTCATCTGCCTACAACACTATTAAGACAGAGAGAAAATTTCGTTGTCTTACCCAGTGGTCTCTAGCCTTTTTGGCACTAGGGACTGGTTTATGGTACAGAATTTTTCCACAGATTGGGGACTGTGGTTCAGGATGATTCAAGTATATTATATTTATTGTACACTGTATTATTACCAATGTAAAAAAGCAAGAAGACAGCATCTCACAGCTTAGCATCTTCAGAAATCCTGTGGCTAAGGAGCTGAGGAGATAGCTCTGTGGCACAAGTGCCTGCCTGGCAAGTGCAAGGTCATGAGTTCAAGCCCTGGTCCGACAAAAAAAGAAAGAAAGAAAGAAGGAAAAGAAATCCTGGGCTAGAGCTGCGGGAAGTGTCAGCCTTGCTGGCTCAGGGTTTTTCCACCTTATTCCCTGCTCAAACCTGCTATTTGCAGAAAGGCCAAAAAAATCTTCTCAAGGTGTAATTGCCGGAGCAATGCCAAGAACACTGACAGTAGGGCACGGTAGGTGTTCCAGGTATCACATGGGCAGGCAGCTACTGTCTAATTTACAGCTATTAACATTTATATAAATGTTCATTTTAAAACCTTGCTATAAAACTTAAAGAGGTGTACACAGCATCATTAGAACATAATTAACTAGAAAACAAAAAGAACGAGAAAATATAGGAGTAGAAGCCCTGCTTTTGCCTATCAAGCCTTTGGGCTAAATGTAGCACCAGCCTGAGAAGAGAATAGTCATCGTGAAAATATTTTCTTTCCTTCCAAGTCAGGAAACAGACTCACAATGGAGGCTGCTTCTCGAGTCTGCATTTCGCTTTACAGGAAACAGCCAGCCATTACCAGCTGAGGTTTTCCTGCTGATAAATGAACCCTGAGGCCAC
>PVKN010039721.1:0-10844 GCA_004027915.1 Capromys pilorides
GAGAGAGAGAGAGAGAGAGAGAGAGAGAGAGAGAGGTCAAAACTGGAAGAAAGGGGTGGAATAAAAAAAGCAGGAATCATGATGGGCTGATGGCATGACGGGAGCTACGAGGTCAGTGGTGGAGAACCTTTAGAATGTTTGAGGTCCCATGCAAGAAAGGAGAGAAGGAAGATAGGAGGAGAAGGAAAAGAAAGGAGAAAGGGAGGGAGGGAGGAAAAGAAGGAGGGGGAAAGAGGAAAGGAGGAAGGGAGGAAGGAAAGAAGGAAGGAAGGGAAAGGGAGGGGAGGGGAGGAGAGAGAGAGGAGGGAGGGAGAAGGAGTCTTCTGGCGTGTGTGAGCAGAGCCCTCCGACCCCCAGGTAGCCTTTGGCAATGGTGTTATCCATCATTTGCCACAGCCTTTTGCTTTTCAAAAGTTCAGCACACGCTGAAAACAGCTTTGCTGTGGAAAGAGCACCTAGCTTCCACTGTTTAAAAATCTGCATTTTTATAGGAGCTTCATAAGACAAAATAAAATCAACTTTTCCTCTGGAAGGACCCTCGCCAAGTGCATAGGGAGCCTGAGCCCCCAAGCTCCCTCGCGCCGCCAGGTCCAGGCCACAGAGCGCCCCCAGACTTCACCAACAGCCTTATTTGTCCATGGGCGACCAGACCCTCCGTGTCCACGCGGTGTACATGGATGGAGGGCTCCGGAAGGACATCCGCGGAAGCGTGGAGCTGGAAGCGCCAGCGAGCTCCCTGGGGCTCATGCGCGCAACCGAGGAGGTGCGGGATTCGCCAGGAGAGGCGTGTGGGCTGCGATGCCCCATTTTCATAGGTCTTGAGGACCCCACAGTGAAGCAGAGGCTGTGTTGTCTTAGAAAACAGTTTTATCTAATAGTTTCTTAAAATGTCATGACAGATACGACTGTTCACCAAGCAGATTAAAAAGTGATAAATGAGAAAAAGCAAAGATAGCAGCTAGCAGAGCAGGGAACTAAATGGATCACCAGCGATCAGCCCAGCTCATGCATCAAGGTGCCGCCGCCGAGGCTCTGTCGCGTGCAGAAGGCACCGGCGGCGCAGCTCGCCTGCCAACCCTCCGGGTGGCGGGAGGCCTTCGGCTCCCTCTCCCCGCGCCGCCTACCACGCTTCTCACCCAAGTAGCTCCGAGCAATCATACAACGAAGGTTGGAAGCAAGCGGGGAAGGGGTGTTCTTGCCTACGATAAAGTGAGTTTCTAAAGATAAAGTGCAAGTACCCGGAAAGGAAAGGAAACGCTCTGGACTCAGAAGGCAGGCAGGGCGGGCACAGGGGCGGACAGACCTCGGACCACATCTGAGAAGACGCTGACCTCGCGGCGCTCCGACTCCGCACCTCCTAGTGGTCTGCGCTTGCGTCACAGGTGCCTTAAAACCCCTGGGCTTTAAGGAAGCCGCCGGCCACACTGGCGTGGCACTTGCTGCGTGTTTGTTGGATTTGCCGAATGAGAACTATGCGCTGCTAGAAAGGGATGTGGGCCTTGAACGCGGCGTCTGAGCCGGTCTGAGTCACGGCTGGAGTCCGGCTTCACCTGCGCCAGCCCTGGACTCTCACCTGCCCTGCTAGGTGCTGCTGTGGACGTGCAGAGAATCAACATCTGCCCGTCAAGCCACAATAGCGCAGCTGCCAGGGAGGCGACGCCCAGCCACGCGGCCAGCTCAGGCCCTGGCTGTGCAGGCCAGGGGCTCAGCGGAGCAGCTGGCGCTTCCACCCGGGCTGCGGCCGCCCTCGCGCCTCTGCACAGTTCGCTCTGCTGAAAGAGTTGGAATAAGAAAACCTCCAGCGAGCAGTGACCAAAACGTACTGGAAAGCCCTACAAGTACGACCACAAGCTGACGCTCTCTCCAGGTGTGCAGGCGTGTGGACAGATGTGCCCGTGCGCGTGGACGCACCGGGCAGGAGCATGTGCTCACTCCCAGGGACACTTACATCAGATGAAAGTGCTTCCTCACACCCCTGGGGGCGCCTTACCGATGCAGAGCCACCGCGTTCCTCCATCCTGGCCTGCGAGCCGCCTTAGCAAACGGTGGCTCCTTCCTCCAGAAGTCTGGGTCACCAGGTGCCTCAGAGCACCGCCGAGGGCCTGGTCCGGGGACTGCGGCAGCCGCTGCTGACACTTTGCCAAAGCAGGGCGCTGAGATCATCCGCGATGGCTGTGCTCGTGTTTACTTGATCTTCTGCTTAGCAGCATTTGTTTTATATAGCTAGATGCTCCAGTATCAGCGCATATTTTTTTCATTTTATTAATTTTTTGGGGGGGGACTGGGGATTGAACTCAAGTCCTTGCATTTGCCAGGCAAGCACTTATTCTACTGAGCTATCTCTCCAACCCCAATTTTATTGATTTTAATGAGAAAGAAATAACAATGAGACAGTTTCAAGCAGGTTAGTAGGACAGTTACAGTAATTAATATACCTCATTATTGTCGTCTTCATAGTAGTTGTTCAGCATCTGAGGGAGCCCAGGGCCTGTTGAGATGGGCGTTTCCCCTTGGGCCACAGCACGTGACCGCTCTGAGAGGCGTGTGCTCCAGCTTCACTCTTGTCTTAGCTGCCACGTATGCTAAGTGCATACTTCGCAGAATGTAATACCCTAATCTGTTATGCCCTAGGAAATTACACACAGGTGATTTTTTAAAGTCTTCATTACAATAAAATTTTACTGGGTTTTTTAGGGCAGGGGACCAGAATTAAGTATCAAGCATTAATATTAATTTTGACCCAAAAATGTATATCACCAGGCTTTAAAAATAAAAATTCACTGAATATTTGTTATCATTTTTCCACTGCTGTAGATATCTGGTTTTCTAAAATTGTATTTTACTTTTAAGATCAATAAGATGTCAGCTAAGTGATGTTACATGGAGGCTTTTGGGTGACGTAACAGATGGGCCACCTGCCTTGCAATGAGAAATCATTGGTCAGTGTTTACTTCATTCCCCACCCCCCCAGAGAAATACTAATTTTGAATGTAGTGATGATTGGGATTATTAAGATAATCCCCCAACGTAGAGCGGCGCTGTAAGAAATGCTCCTGATCTTCTAAGAGGGCTCGTGAGCTTCCTCCTACATGGGTTTTGTACTCTTAGTCATGAGCTTGTCCTTGTGGCACTTGTATTTTAAAGAAGAGCTGGGCCTCAGAATTGCAGGAGCGAGCGGCTCCGCCTTGCAGGGAAAGCCAGGGCCCAGGTGCCAGAATGGAGCTGGCGGCCACACCAGGTTCTAGAATGACACTGGTGTGGAGAATTTATATCTCAGAATCAGGGTCAGAGTGCCCAGTGATCCAGGCCCTCAACTCCTACAGCCAAGAGAGAAGGAGCCCTGGCCACTGCTCCAGCTGGCAGCAGACCTTGGCATCAACCACGTGGCACTGTTTCAGGTGCATTGAGAAGGCAGGAGCTGTGAGGTTAAGAAGGCTTTCACCTCAATTTCAGAAGAAAGCCTGGGAGGCAGGCAGTGTGCCCCTGGGAGGGCAGTGTGTGACTCTGTAAATGAGAAGCCTATTCAGTGGAACCCCCAAAATTTGGACAAGCCAGGAATGTGGATCATCTAAGGGAAACTGCAAAAAGAAGCAAAGCCAGCCTAAGGGAGAAGCTATGGGAGCTACCAATAAGATGCTGTAGGGGCAGGGCCACGTGGAACTCACAATTTGCCACAGATTGCTTCGAATGTTCCATAAAGACCTACAGGATTTAATGTTTGCCCTGCTGGATTTTGGACTTGCTTTGGTTCCAGTGCTTGGTAACCTGCTGTGTGTATTTTTTGGAATGGTAATGTTTATCTTGTGCCACTGAACGTTAGAAGTGTTTAACTTTTCATTTATATAGGAGCTCACAGCTAAGACTTTGCCTTAGATTGTGGAGGGGACTTGGGACTTGGACTTTTCAGCAATGTTGAGACTATTGGGACTTTGTCAACTCTTAGAGATGGACTACAAGGCCCTTTGCATAAAGGGATGTGTATGAGTCTTTGGGGGTCCAGAGGTGGAATGTTATGGTTTGTGTCTACTTGTCCCTCCAAAGCCTTCAGTAGTGCTTCTGGAGTTTGTGATTGATTACTGTGAGTGTGGGTGTTGTACCTGCCCTGGGCAGGTAGTCTGCATTACAGTGTAAGGAGGTGAGAAAGGTAGATGACTGACTGACTGACAGCACGTCAGAACCATCTGAACAGAAAGGCCAGTGTGTAGGGGAAGCACGGAAGGGCTGCTCAGCACGCAGTGACAGTCCTGGGAGTGTCTCAGCTGGAGTCCACGGAAAACTGCCTTCCGGAGTCGCACCTGACTTCATGCCAGTGCTCTTGGCTCCTTTCCACCTATGACTGTTAGCAGCACGTTCTTCATGGTGTCGTTTCTCCTAAAATTGCCTGCAGTGTTTGCCAGTCAGACCCTTATCTTTATGATACTCTGCTCTAAATCACAACTGCTGCTGGCACATCTGTTACAGTAGATAAAATGAAATGTGCTACCCAGGACCATGCGTGTTCTGAGGTGCACTGTGGCAGAGGGAGGACCGTACCCCTGGCCCCTCGGGGAAGCTCCCGGCGCCACCCGCCTTCTCCAGGAGCTCAGCTCCACCAAACGCTCCCAGGACTTGGAAACCCTGGGCCGAATCTTTGCCTGAAAGGCTGGTCCCACTCACATTTCTGCCTCTCCACAGACATCCAGCTCTCAGACAGATAGGGACTGTCACCCCTCCCAGAGGCTAAATGCCCCTGCAAGTGTAGGATCTAGGGATCTGGTCATGGGAGCTCACAGTATCAAAATGTAAGGGTCCGGAGTCTGCTGGTCTGGTAACAAAGTGATGTTTCAGATGGAAGCTCACTTGCTCTCTGAATGCTGCCTTGAGGAAACACTGCAGGTACTGAATTCACAACTTCAGTTTGTGATTCTGAGGTTTCTAAGTGGCCCCTCATTTGCCCACATCACTTGAAAGTTGGTGGCCCTCTGCTGCAAGTGAACTTCGCGTCTGCACGGGTATAGCTTGTCCCGGAGCTGTTTCCATTCTGAAGTCCTTCCTGGGCCTTGACACAGGGTCAGGCTGTGGGGTCCTGGGCCTCAACTTGCCACGCTAGAAGGAGTGGGGAACCTGTGGGCCCTGATGGAACAAAGGGGCTCTTTCCAGAGCCTTGGCTGCTCCCCCTTGCACATCTTCTGTTTCTATTCAAAGTTGCTGATTAAACAATTAGATCAAGAGATCCTTCCTACGTGTGTGCTATTATATTAGAATATCATTGGTGCAAGAAATCTAATCTAATCCGATCCTGTTTTAAATTACCATGCCAAGTAATTTGGCATGGTCACATGCCAAAATGGTCACAACATGCTATGTTTCATTGTCTTCCTTTTTATAATCAACCTAATCTCTATCTTACAACAAGCTCAGTTTTCAGCAAGTCCTCTACAGCTTAGATACTTTTTTTTAAAAAAAAACAAAGTGCAAAAGTAAGTAAATGTAAAAGCGCAGTTTCGAGCCAGGATCGTCCCTTACTAGTTGTTCCACAAACTGCAATGCTACCTAGCTATAACTGTGTCTTGAAATTGATTGCTTCGTGGCTTTCATCGTATCAACAAATCTTGAAATTCTGAGAGCAGATATTGGTCTTTATTCAGTCAACCAAGGTGTGTATTTCTGTTTTTTCCCCATCCTACGATGAGCAGTTCAGAGCGCACAGGTGAAGTCAGGCAGTGATCGCGGACGGGCTGCTGTGACATCTTGGCAGGCTCCGGCAAGTCCAGGACTGACACCCAGGTGCAGGCGTGCAATCGCATTTGCGAAAATGCGAGACAGTTCTTGATCGCCCTAAGGATCGCAGGAGTGCGAATGCTCCCACGAGTGCTCTCTGAGGCGGCCGTCCCTTCCTGCCACCAGAATGACTTCCTTCAAGTCTATGTTTGAGTGACTCTCAAAATCATTGAAGAGCATTTCTTTCCTCTGGCTTTCTTTCTCAAACCCACAGATCGACAGACCTTCATGTGCAGTTACAGTTTGTAGAAAGAAACCCCACTGTGACACAAGAAGGAACAGCGCCAAGCACGACAGGGCCACCCCTGGCTTGACGGAGCAGAGCATTTAACCAAAACTACAGTCAAAGTCGGACAAAGCTGAACGACAAAAATAAGATTTTAAACAACCCAAAGAGTAAAATAAATACCCATAAAATCATGATATACATTTGTGATTAAATAAACAGACTGGGGAAGGGGGAAGGGCAGCCCTTCCTCACAAAAAAGCTCATCAGTAAATGGCAAGAGAAAGAGGAAAACCGAAAACCACTGCTGGATCCCCACTGTGGTGGCTGCTGCAGGCCAGCTTCTTGGAAGAAAGCTAAATTTCAAAGATAGAGGGAGTCTGTGTGGCCCCAAATGACTGGCCACATATTCCTTAATTGTCATTAATTAATTTATTAGTTGACCCGTAGTTTAGCATTCTAACATTTCACAACATAAAATTGCTTCTTTCCTCCTCCCTAGGAAGCGAAGCTAAACCCTCCCTTTCAGTTCCCTTGCAAAGCCCAGAACTGAGAAAGGTGGAACTGACTTCTCGAAGCCAGGCCCTGGCAAGTCCCCCACTAGGGGACCAAGACCAAGACAAGAGGCTGGGTGCGGTGGTATGCGCCTGAAATCCCAGCTCTTGGGAGGCTGTAGACAGGAGGATCACTACGAGGCTGACCTAGCAGTGAGAACTGAACCCTGTAGACCCTTCCCTAAAACACAGAGAGAGACACACACAGAGAGAGACAGAGATAGAGAGAGAGGGAGAGAGAGAACACGGGAGCCACGCGTGCTTTTGCGTGAGGAGAGCACTTACCCGCATTCATGCCCTAATCCACAGCCTCAGGATAGTCATGAGACAATGCCAGGCAAACCTCAACTGAGGGGCATCCTATCCTACTGTGGGTGAAAGATAAGGAGAGACTGCAGCGGGCAGAGACTGCAGTCAGGAGTTCATGGGGCTCAGGGCCGGGGCCACTAGCACCGTGCTGGTGGCCTGCTGGTGGCCAGCAGCAGCAGGAAATCATTGAGGAAAGAATAAACTCCTCCCATGGCACTGGTACGATACCACATTAACACTTCAGTGTTGACCATTTTGCCAGGTGAGATAAAGATGTCAGGTGTAGGGGACACAGAACTCTGGGGACCCTCTGTCATCCTGGGAAGTAACTGCTCCAAGCTTAGCCAGCTGGGAGGACTGAGAAGGGAAAATGCACTCAGCACCCCGGCTTGGCCAGGCGGTAACTATCGTACTCAGTTACTCAGCCCAGCTCTAGGAGGGCTCCAGACCACCTGTCTTCCTCTGCAGCAGGGCCCTAACTCCAAAGCACTGGGCACGACCAGGCAGGGTCACGAACACTGGAATTAAAGACTAGAACGAAACACCACTTAATAAATTTGGCTTCTCCATATATCTGTAAAGTAAAATACAGCGACCATAGCAGCAGCCACCAACTGGATCTCCAGGACACCCTCACACTCTGCCGGGGCTGGGATGACGTCACAGACAGGGAATCACCCCGCACCTTGTTTCAGGATTCTCTAATTGCCGAGTCAGATGCTTTTCTGAGGTTTCCGGGACCCCTGGGATGGTGAGGCCAGGGCAGCCAGCAGGTTTCGAGAGGGGTCTGGAACGTGTTCCTGGCCACCAGGAGCTTGCTAGAGAATGCACACCGTGGGTGCGGGAGGATTTGGAGTTCACGCTGTTTGGGAAGCTGACAGGGCACAGGTTATGCAGCTTTATCTTCCACAGGTTTGTGGAGAAAGGGAAAATAGAAGGCAGATTACAAACACCCCTGGGGAGAAATCTTTAAGTGGGAGAGGACTTTGCGGGCTGTCAGAGGCCCTCATTCCTGACACCTGCCTCTCTCAGGGTCTTCCCTGCAGCATAAAAGGACAGGATATGGCTTTTCAGTTGCAGAATGGCTAACTACCTGTGAAGTGCTTCAACCCTGACATCTGACACCACGAGGAAAGAATTCTGATCCGTCAAAGTGCACCCACTGCGAAAGAACCCACGCCCAGCAGAGCCGCTGAATTCGCCAGCATAAATAACGGCTTCTCTCCTGCCTGTAACCTCTGCAGAATAAGGTAATTCCTGTTGAAAACCAAAGAGAAATTACAAACAAAACGTTCACAGAATCCTCACAGCTGCTTCAACGTCACCCAGGAGAAAAGCCCTCCTCGCAAGGTCTGGTGAGGGCCGGCAGGCTCCCTCCTGGGACCCAGTCTTCTGAGGCCTGGCGAGGCCGCAAGGTCCGCCTCGGAAGTGGGTGGCCATCGATCTTCGCTTCCTCCTGCTGCAGACTGTGCTCTCAGAAGTGCGGGTCGTGTCATTCACTCATTCGTGAGAACCTAGGCTAAGCTCGAGAAGCACAGGCGCCCTGTGCTGTCCGCAGTCCGACCTCTGCTTTCACAACAGGAGTCAGAAGCAGGGCGTGAAGGCAGAAAGCGCGACGCGCTGGAATCGACCCTGGTGCACGGTGCCTAGCTGCACAAAGACGGGGGTGCCCCCTCGCTACTTCCTGGAGGGAAGCTTGTCTGTCCACTGCTGGCTGTGATTGGCCCCGCACGGGCAGCCTTTCCCCCATCTCCTGTCTTGCTTGTGCCTAAGCGGTGTGCCGGGCCACAGAACATCCATTTGCGGCACTGGCCAGTTCTCACGGTCAAATCCTCCCACTTGGCCAGCTTCTAGCCCACTGTTTCCCTGGCCGTTCACACCATTCCTGCACGACTAGAAATCGCTCTCCATGCTGGAGTGAACCAGCTCAGAAGCGCCCCTGCTGAGACGCGGTGGCCAACCTGGCCTGCTCCCTGTAATTCTGCTACTGCGGCTCTACCTCTCCCATTCTCCTTAGCACAAAGCCCTAGAGCAACCCCTCGCCGACTGCCCAAGGCCCTGTGCAGTCTGACCTGTGCCCACCTGTCCCTTCCCCTTGATGCCTTGATTTTAATCACATGCCACCATATTGGTTCGTCTCGGCTGATTTCTATCCCTGGACCCCACCATAGGCCTCTGCTCATAGGACCAGCGAGCGTAATATTGTTTGCTGCTCTGGCTTGCTCATTGCTGTTGGTACAGGTCTCAGCCTGGACGTTCACGACGCAGGAAGACGCTGGCCACCCTCACCGTGGTACGTAGCTGAGGTGCACACTCTGATGGCTTCCTTCAACATTGGAAAAAAAAACCCCAAACCTCCAGGATGATTTACTTAATTCTCTCTTGGTCCCCAGACTACACTCTGAAAAGAGATGCAGTGTTTCTGAGATTGTCCAGGGCGTACAGAAAGTGCCTTATTTTTTGGATAAATAGTGGGTAAGCATGGATTTTCCAACTCGCATACCTGTGCCTTAAACAAATTTGCATATATATAAATAAAATACATTCAGAGTTATAGCTTTTGCCATTTGGATTCAAATCAATTCCAAAAAGAAAGTTCTCCAGATTCCTGAGAGAAAAGTGTGGTTTAAAAAGTAATATATTCTGAAAGCTAAGTCTTAGGGAATCAGAAGTCATGCAGCTTTAGTGATGACTGAGAAAGCCACCCCTGAAGAGGCTTTCTGAGCATAACAGGAACAGCACTCGTCTCTGAATCTTGGTGCACAGCCCGGAGCTCTCAGATGAGCTTTTATAAACTTGTCAAGATCGATATGCAAGAGACCCCTGTGTAGTTAAGGACCCCAGACTGTCGGTCTTCAAGCTGGCTTCATGTCACAGCTCTCCTCCGGCCTCTGTTTACCCTTCTGCCCCGTGCCCTGGCAGACGCCTTAGAGTTGGAGCGATTCTACCAGCAAGCTGGGAGCACTTTGCCCAGAAGGGCCCGGGAAGCCTGGCGCAAAGGGTCGCCGTGCAAACCCTCGCTTGCTGCCTGTGGATAGCGCTGGGAGAACCTGATCCTGGGAGATGTGCAGCACTAAAGCGCCTTTGGAAACAAAGCAGAGAGCAGTTGAGATGCTGGGCATGTTTACTGTCAAGACTTTATAGACTCCTGGTCTACCAAAAATACCGCAGCAGTGTGTAAGCAATGCCTTATAAATCTCACACTGTACTTTTGAAGGCTCAAGTATAATTATAACCCCAGGAACAAGAAGCGGCCCTTTCTCTTGGGAACTCACAGCACTCAGCAGCTGTGGAGGGATCTGAAATTAGGCAGGGGACAGGCCGGTGCCCTCGGGTGCTGACAGCGCCATAAAGGAGACAGAGTGAATACACGTGACTCTGAGGGCAGAGACAGTGGGACGTAAAGGGGTGTGCGTGGCGTTTCAGGGCACAGGCATGCTCGGGACGTGCTCCTTGTAATTAGCTGTGTAAGAGGCTGCCGGGTCGGCCTCCTGCTAATTAGCTCTGGAAGAGGCCGCCGGGCGTTGCTGGTAGACCTGACCTTCCAGTACTCATGTCCCCTTTTAAATTGCCAGGAACACTGAGTTAAACGTGTACATGGACTTTAATTTGTGTCGCAATTTTCTAGTGTTTAAATGTGAAAAATATACTTTTACATACAAGTATAGAGAAAAATGAGGTGACAATCAAAATTAAGTTACAGATGACAACCAAGTTCTGCCTAGCTAGGAGTTATCCTAGCAGAAAATGTTGCAGGCATGTTTGATAATGTGTGTGGTTAGAAAGCTTTATAGCACTGGCTGGGCAGCTTGAGGTGGATTAGAAGAAAGATGGCCAGAAACATCAGACAGACCTTTCTTTCTTTCTTTCTTCCTTCCTTCCTTCCTTCCTTCCTTCCTTCCTTCCTTCCTTTCTTCTTTCTTTCTTTCTTTCTTTCTTTCTTTCTTTCTTTCTTTCTTTCTTTCTTTCTTTCTTTCTTTTGAGACAGGGTCTCA
>PVKN010039722.1:0-10837 GCA_004027915.1 Capromys pilorides
TATACACATACACACTGATCAACATTTTCTTCTTTCTTGGCTAAAGCACAACATATGCTTCTGAGAAGTTTTCCTTTGACACTTCTCTGGCTACTATCTGGTATATTTGTCAACAAAATAAAATGTGAAAGGATTATATTTCTATAAAATCAATTATACATGAAAGCAGCTTGTCATTATATACCGTGTAGCATCACATTGAACCAAGATACTATTTTCTATCTGATTATTAGAAGACCCACATTCACAAGTCAGTAAAATATTCATCATATATATATATATATATATATATATATATATATATATATATATATATAGTCTGTTGCTTGATTGGAAAAAATAACACTCTCTGCTTGAATACCTAGGGGTTTGGACTGAGCAATATGATATGCTAGGTTTTAGATATTTTTGTACTTAGCCACAGATTTAAAATACAGCCCACATATGAAAAATCACTACTTACTTTGATATTAGTAATCTTTATTTTGATCAAAAAAAATCCACAAAGTTCTTTTTATAATATCTGTACAGTTTTTCCTTTTCTTGAATTAATGAGTCACATCAAAGTGTCTCAGCTGTTAGGAGCCTTGTTACAATTTTCTTTGACCTCTTTCATGTATTTCCAAAAAAAGATTCTTTAACAGCCTTCTGTGTCCATGGGCCCTGGGGACTTCTCTGGCTCCTCATTCTCTCTGTGGTCAGAAGACTCTCTGAGACAGTTTCACCACACATTCCCCAGAGATGAAGTCTGCAGCTTCCCTTCAGATTCCCAGCCTTTAGCCGGCCCCATTATTAAGCCAAGTCAAATTAGCTAAAGGGACAGATTTTGAAAGTTTAATTTCCAACCGTATTTACTTTCTCTTTGCTACAAATGTGAGACATAGTAGATCATTCTTGGCTTGGCAAAAGCACGCTAAAGATATTTTAAGAGGAGGTGATTCTGCCATTCAAGAGGAAGAAGTATATTCACAGTGGCAATTTTTGTCTAATTAAACTTTCTGTTTTGTCTTGGGAGATGTACATTGAAAAACAAGCCCTCTGGGCCAGACTTCACCAAGATGAGAAAGCCCAATTGTCTGTAAAAGCATGTGAAGAGACAAGAGCTTTGGCCTTTGGAACCCACTGAGCAGTAACAGGCCATGGAGACAGCGCTCCCTCCCCTGCCCTTTGAATTTCTCCTCTGAGGGTCCCGTGCCCAATTCCCTAGGGAGGATTGTCTGAAGTTGGGAATCAATGGCATCATTTGAAGGAGCCATTCTTGCAGACAGAATCATGCAAGACTTGGTACCGTATAAGTTGGTAAATCTAAATATTGGATGCAGCTCATGGCTCAACAATACTCTCCTTTCTCTAATAATTTGCTGAAACTAATTGAATACAAGACACAGCGCCTGGTAGGCTAGTAGCAATGTTTCAGTTAGCTTCTGAGGCTGTGTATAGCTGCGCAGAGCAAAGAATCCTGACTTGTTTTCTTGACAATATGGTTGGCACATATTTCTGAAAGTAGTTATTTAAGTAAAAGGAGTAAGAGATTGGCCCTTTCAAATTACTTAGAGGTTACATTTAGAAATAAAGAATCAATAAATTTTTATTTTATAGTATCTAAAAAAGTTGCAAAAGGGTTGTATATAACTACTATGTACTCTTAGTTTTTACTTTATTACCAAGATCACAGAAACTATAATTTTATTAGAAATAAGTAAACGTTTATGATAATTTGACTTTTATGTTGGATTTAGTGTCACTTGTGTAATCACAAATGCAGATGGTTTTTCTCTTCACTGCCTTATACTGAACTCCTGGCATTCATAAAACATATGTAATGTAACAGTAGAACAAGTGATATGTTTTGGCAGTTTGAACCACTGGCTTCTAACGTAAGAGGTACAAAAAGCTCAGTGAGTGAGGTACATCTAGATGAGCTCTCTAAAGCTCCATTGTCGAACTGTAGCCACAAGTCACCCGTGACAATTTAAATTTAAAGTGCAAAATTTAATTCTTCAGTTACCCTAGCCACAACTCAAGTGCTTAATTAGTTACTGCGTGAGACATTTCCCTCACTGCAGAAAGTTCTATTGGGAAGGGTCTCTCCAAAGAACTCTAAAATTCCTAAGGAATCATCACAGCTGCCTATATTTTATCTTCTTTACATTTATTTTTAACTTGGAAAATAAGGTGACGAGACCACCTTGTCCCTTTCTAGGGCTTGCCAGTTCTGAGCTTTCCTTCCAAAGCACTTTCCTAATCCTGGGGTCACATGTGTACAGGACTTTCTGAAAAGTCCTGTGGTGAGAAAGTCAGCTGGGTAATAAACATCTCAGAACTTAAAAGACTTTAGTTCCAGTGCCTTTAGTGAAAGCTAAACAACTCAGGAAATTAGCTGAACAATCTTGTCTTTATGCTCATTTATCAAATGAAGGGGCTCTGCTGTATAATCTCTGGGGCCTGCTTTGCTCTGTAATTTTTAAGAGTTATTCATTGAAAATAATCTTTTGCTGATGAGATAGAATCCATCAGATTTGGGTATTGTGTTGTCAGTACTGTTTTCTTTGTAAATATTCTGAATTCTCACAACACTCATTTAAGAAGAGGGAAGTTTATACCTTTCTCTTTTCCATGAAAACTTTGATGCAAAGGAGTTTGCTATGGGGCTGGCCTGACAGCTCAGCAGACTAAAGAGCCTGCTTAGGCAGAGTGCAGGGGCCAGGGTTTGATCCCTGGCATGCTGTGCTGGCCCTGTCCATGGTGTACAATGAGACAGTGAATGAGACTGGGAGTGGTGGCGCACACCTGTAATCCCAGTGCTTGGGAGGCTGAGAACAAGAGAATGCAGGAAAAAAAAAAAAGGATTCTGTTATGGTTTGTACGTATTTGTCCTCCCAAAGCCTCTTGCAGTCATTGAGGTGCAGTTCAACAGCTAAGGTGTTGTTTTTTAATTGAACAATCTCTGAAAGCTGAGTGCAGCCTATAGGCCTGATTGAAGTTGCCACTTTTCTCCCAAAAGTTTGGGTGTCTTGTAGACTAGCCATGTGATACTCAGTTTAGTATTTGAGCTAGATTTTTATAAGGGAAGGTATGGTTTGGGCTCTTTAATATTGTAAGTAATTCAGAAAAAAACATCATTTTTACCACTGGATTTGGAGGTTTTGATGGCCTTTGTTCAATTGATGTAATGTGACCAATTAGGAAATACCCTCATCTTAGGAATTTATTAAGAACATTAGAAGACCAGGATAGAATTGAGCTAAAGGATCTATATGCCCACTCAAGTGACTGAGTAAGAACAATAGGCTAAATATTCAATTCAGGGCCTTTTCACTGAGCCATACCCCCATCTTGTGTTGTTTGTTTTGAGACAAGCTGTCATTAAGTTACTAACTTGCCTTGGCAGGGCTTGAACTCCTGTCTTGGCCTCCTAGAGTGCTGGAATTACAGGTATATGACACTATGTCTGGCTTTAAATATCTTTTAATGGTCACTTTCTATTTGGCTGCCTTAGTTACATTTTTTATTGCTGAGACCAAATACCAGACACTGAAAGTTAAGGGAGAAAAGGTTTATTTAGCTCACAGTTTGTAGAGGTTTTAGTCCATAATTGGCTGGCTCCGAGACAGAGTTGTACATGGCAGAAGAACAACAGTTCATAGCAAGTGGCAGGTAGAAAAACAACAAAGGGAGAGAGTAAAGCCTCTTTCTGTCCCTTATATTGTACCCAATGTACTGAGATTAGGGCAGTGCCAATACAATTAGTGGACTGATCCAGCAATCACCCAGCTTAATCCCAGCATTATACCACAAATTAATCACATGCTCTAGTCATCTCTGGAACAAAAAGAGCCTCTTATGTGGCTCTAGCTACATAAGACTTTGGGGAAACATCTAGATACAAATATAACCATGATAAACATCATTCTAGAACATAAGCACTCAGCAATCGACAAATAAATCTCTTCTAAAGACACCTCTGTCTCACTAAGAATCTCTGGTATAGTTTCCAAAGCATGTTTCATGGAATCCAAGTTTCTCAGGAGGTTAACAGATATTGTACAGGAAAGAGGAGACTGCTCACATAAGATCTGGAAATTGTGTGCTAAACAAAATTCAAGTTCTATTTGTTTGTTTATTGTTGTAGTATCTCCATAGTTTTTAAAATGCCAAGTGCATGGCGAATTCTTGAAATTAGCATGTAGTAGACAGTAAGAAATTCTATGGAATAACAATTCTATACAAATTCAGTTTGGTCATTGAATACTTTTTTACCCCACAGAAAACTTTATGAAAATCACTAAAGCTCTTTTGGAAAAGATGTTTAAAAGTGTGATAGGAATATTTACAGCTGAATGACAAACAGTCATTAAGATTAAGACCTATTGCATTCCTTACACAGAGCCCACCTGATCATTTGAATTCAGTGATAGTTTGAACTTCATAGTGGGGGTGAGCCCTGAATGCTGTTTCAGGCATATAGAATGGTTAGGCAGCCGCCCATCAGATGCACACCAGGTGCTCCACTAATTCAAGCAAAAGAACTTAAAGAAGCCTGAAGAAACTCCCAAAGATAGGAAGGGTTTTACTTTATTACACCAGAAAAGTGGCATCACCATGCAGGCAGTGTGGTGTACTGAAGATTCTTAAGGTCTACTCCTGGTTGCTGAGAATTGTTAGATGGATAACTTACTTTTCCGAGCCTATTTTCTGTCTCTAAGAAAGTGCACCTCTTCTGCAGGCTCACTGTGAGGATCAAATGATATTTTGTATGTAATCTGGCTCAGAGCACACAGCAAGTCACACTAGCATGGGCTGCATTTTCTCCCTTCCACCATCCTAATGAGTATTTGGCAATGGGGAAAGCCAGCATTCAAAGTCATGAAACTTGAATCGTAGGAGATGGCCCTTCCCCTACGTGTACAAGACGACGGCCCTAGACAAAGCATTCAGCACTGAGAATTCATTGACAGATATAAATAACATTCAGATTTCTGTAATTTAAGAACAAAAATCCTTTTATTTCTAGCACACTGTCAAATATGACATGCTTATTATTGTCAGTCATTCTATTTTGAAAACAACATGATTATTTTCTGTATGCATTATGCTACCAGCTGATTTTTCTCAAATGGATCAGTACAATTCAGAGATCACAGAAATAATTCTTACTAAAGTTATTCTTCCATAATTTTAAAACCTGGACTCCTTTTGTATCATTTTGGATAATTTACTATCTTTTAACTCTTATTACTACTCTTTGGTTAATGGCTCATCTATCTAACAGAAAAGCAACAAGAAAAGAAACCGCTATCAAGGAAAATGCTTTGCTTAGCCCCAAGTGACTACGACTGGCATGGAGAATCCTTGTGTAAAGGAGTACTTCTCCATCAAGGGCTTTGAAAAGTAAAAGAACAAAAGAAAATTCTCTCCAAAAAAGGCATTAGTGAAGGTTGGAAGGCCAAAGGCAAGAGATTTGCTGACTTTACAAACCCTGATTATTTTTTACAGCTCATGAAACTGTCTTTTTAAGAGCTGTGCTCTATGACCTTATGTTTATTGCACTCACATTTTTAGAAATGTCATCTTTTGGAAAAATGAGATGCCTCAATGGGGAAAGACAAGTTTAATAGCATAACCTTGCCCAGTGCGGAACATCTTAGCATTTGTTGCTGAATAAAGAAGAATTAAGGATCAAATCTTCTGAGGCCCAGGGCTGCAGAGCTATGCTAGCCATCAACACAGATAACCCTCAACACCACTTTGTCTCCTAATAACAAGATCTGTTAGCCTGTTCTATTTTATAAACTGACACTTAATGGCCTGGATTGAGTTATGGCTGCACTCCTTAAGAGATAGTGACCTGGAACACATCCCTTTTTAACTTCTAAGTCTCTGATTCATAAATGAAAGGAGTCTTCTCTTTGAGAGGTAGGACCATCAGCAGCTAAAAAGTCCTAGATAAAACAAAAATCACATAATGTTACTTCTTTAACTTAGAATCCTCCAATGGCTGCCCATTTCCTCTTTAAAGGCTAAAATCCTGTCCTGGGTATGGCCCACAAGATCTCACAAAAGCTAGTACTTTATTGTTCTCTCTGAATTCTCTTCCTACTAAGCTCAGACATAGCCATGTTGGCTTGCTTGTAGTTGCTCAAGCAGGCCAGGCTAACATCTGCCTTGAGGCCTTAACACATCCTGTTCCTACTGCTGAAGGGCTTTTCAACCACATGAATGACTTGAATCCTTAATTCTAAGAGTCTTTGTTCAAATATCACATTCTCGGGTATACTATCAATAATATTCAAAACTGTAAGCTCTCCCCCTAATTCCTTTCTTCCTTTCAACTCTATTTTTCTCAGAAGCACATATAGATTTTTTAATGTTTGCTATCTGCCTTACTGCTTGTTGTGGTTTGTAGCTAGTTGTCCCCCACAAAGCCTCATGTAAGTCATAGCGCTGTCAAGCACGAAGCTCGAGGTGCGGGGCTGTCAAGCCTGAGGCTTGAGGGGCGGGGCTTGAGGGGGCATAGCCAAGAGAGACTCAAACAGTCAAAACTGACAGCGGGCGCTATCAGAGTGCCCCCCCCTGCCCCCCCACCCCCCACTACCCTCTCCCGCAGGTGACAGTTTAGCACGGAGGAATGGAGCAGACCATCCCGGACATGGCAGCGCCCAGCCCCTCCTCCAGTCCCTGTAAAGCGGGGGCAGCGTCTTGAAACCTCCAGGAACTGTGAGCTAAATAAACTTTTCCTCCCACAAGCTTGTGTGATGAGTATTTGTCTGGGCATTGACAGAATAGTAATTTAAACACTGCTCCTGAATGAAATCTTATGAGGAGAGAATTTATTTTTCTGTTAGCTGCTATAACTCAAGCACCTAAAAAAAATGTGTGACAGGTATAGACACTAAATAAACATATATAAGATAAATGAATATTAAATTATAATGCTCTAGCTCTGTATCTTTAGTTAAAAGAAATGGATGGAACAAGAGGTAGGAGAGACACTAACTTGGACACACAGCATCTCCATATCTCCTTCCACTGACTGGGCAAGTGCCAAAGAATCAGTTCAGATGACTCATTGGTAGCAAGGAATGCATGTAAAAGATATTTTTTTTCAAAAAGGGAAAATACTTCTTTATAGAAGAATGCTGTCTAACAAATGTTGAAGGATGAAAGGATCAAGGAGTCACTATTTTACAATCCCGAGTGAAATAATTAATGCCAGCACTGATCAACAAATGATAAAACTACGAATGATAGATAGGGAAGTGGGTAGCAAAGGAAGAATAACTGATCCACCACAAATTTCTTGCTAGTCACCTAGGCAAAGCTATTAAAAATTATTTGATTGCCTTTGTGTCAGAGATGTATAAGACAGGAGGGATGCAAGAAAGGGTGCCTGCTCCTGCATCTTCACCATAACCATTCCCTTCACCCACAGATTCAGATCCCTTGAGCTTCTTCAGGGTAGGGCTTGTAACCTGTGACATACAGCCCAATAACTCCAAAGGTTCTCCCCTGCTAGGTGTAACAGCCTACAATCTTTAAACTTAGCAGTGAATCTTTTAAGTGAATTATATTAACTACTTAAATAGCTTTACACTGAGTTTCTTTCCCCTTACTTTAATTTTTGTTCCTACTCTTCTTCATTTCTAGGTAATTGAAGTCTAATTCTGTGTAAATAAAAAAAGCAACTGATTTTAATGGCCTCTCAAACCCCTACACTACCCCCTTGCCTCTTGCTATTTTTATCACATGGCTCATCAGTTGTCTGGATTCTACAGTGGCCAGTGCAGAAGGGGGAATTTTGCAAGCATCACCTATCTACTCAGCCTCTTTAGAAACTTTCAGATGAATCCAAATCACGTTAGTATTGCAGGTAGTTAAATAACCATTCAGTGCTCAGATTTTTGCAATGGGAATTAAGATAGAACTGGGTTGTAGAATTACTCCAAAACCAGAAATTCATATCTTACAATAGAGACATCTGGCCCTGGATATCCTGATAGCACTCTGTGAAGAGGTCTTATAAGAAAATTTTATTAACTGAATGAGTTTTTTTCTTCCTCTTCCCTCATGTTCTATTTATTCCTTTTCAACAAAAATCAAAAACACTTTTCCAAACCCAATGAGGAGTTTATCATGAGGAATAAGATGTTAGTTATCAAGTCTTGAGAGTAGATGGGCCTTAGACTAGCCAGAGGCCTCCCTAACCTTACATTCCTTCTTCCTTAGGCCAGCCTTGAGGATCCTACCTCCTGGATTTGTCAGGCTAACTTTGAGTTAGGAAATTTCCATACAATTTAAAATAAAAAAAGAATGCAGTTTCTTTATGGATTTGATTTTGTTAGTGTTAGGGAAAGTAAGCCGTACGAGATCATGCCTCGCTGGAAATATGGAGCATTGTTGGGCTGAAGGCAGCTAACAAAAGGCAAATGCAGAATTCACTTTCCTCATGATGTAGATGACAAAGACCAAAAGATGTCCTGCCTCCAGTCTTTCCACTAGGGAGAATAAAGGTTAACTACTACTTAATCCATTTTCTGTTGTTATAACTACATACCAAAGACTGAGTAACTAAAAAAACAGAAGTTTATTTAGCTTACAGTTCTTGAAGCAGGAAAGCCCAAAAGCATGGTGCCAGCGTGAGGCGAGGCCATCTTACTGCATCCCACCATGGCAGAGGGTGTAACAGGACACAGCAGAGCATGTATGCTAGAGAGAGCTTGCTTGTATAACAAAGCCCCTCACATGGTAACCCATTTACCCACAAATCCATGAATGTGAGGGCTCAGTCATTCCCTTAAGGTCTCAGCTCTCAACATCAACAACATGACCTTGGGGGTTAAGTTTCTAACACATGATATTTAGGGAAATATTCAGATAATAGTAACTACTGAAGACAACTTTGAGCCCTTATCACCCAGAAAAATCTATATCAACAAGGTTTACCAGTTAATCTTAATTGCTTTCCCCTAAATTGCTGCTTTGGAAACTCAGTCTTTCTCATTTGTCTTGTCATTTCTCTAAAAGTTCACTGTTCTTTGTTGAAGAGGCTGTCTAAACTGGAGTTCAAAGCCATCTCTTTGAGAATTATTCATCCTCTGGGTATCTTTCAGTGTATGTAAAATATATATTTTCACATACTTGTGCTCATGTTTCTCATGTTCCTCTGTCTTTGGTAACAGGAATCTCTTCCAAGTAAAAACCTACGGGACTATTGTTTTTCCACTACAGGACCAAAGGTGGACTTTGTGTTTCCAGTTATATCATGTCCAGAGAGCAAGTCTGTGGGGCTTCCATGAACCTCTCAGCCTTTGGCATATTTTCTTTCCTCTTTGATAGTAGGGATCTCAATTTTTAACTCCATATATTCTGTGATGTGAGCTGATTTTTGAGCTTGTACTATATATTAACTACTATCCTCAGTATCCTCTGGTTTTCATTTGTCATCATAAATTCATCTTATCAAGTATTCCTCCTATGGAAAATTCCATTGGTGAGGCTCTAGGGGTGCTAATATGAACATAGAGTGGAAGGTCCACCAGATACTGTTTTCTGTGAGTTTGCGTTCAAGCCTAAGAATCAGGAGGTATCCCAAGAGGATCAGCTGAAAGGGGCATCAGTGAAGTCAAAGCATGAGGTGAATAACTGTAGTGGACAATCATGCAGAGACCTAGGGAAATTCCCTGGACCATGGTTTGTCCATGCAGAAGCTTTTAATGTGCTACCACTTATTCTGAACCTGGGTGGGGAAACTGATGAAAGGAATTATGAAAGATAGTTAAGTCCAGATAACAAATACCAGATTTGGGGACATGCTCCATACCTGTAGGTGTATGTAACTGGATAATAGCAAACTTATAGTCATAGATAGATCCATAGATAGTTCTTAATCAATTTTTTCATTACTATAACAAAATCCCTGAAGCAGGCTAACTTTATAAAGATAAGAGGTTTGCCTAGCTTGCAGTTTTGGATGTTCAAAGGCCTAGTACAGCCATCACCTCAGTTCCTGACAAGGGTCCTATTGGCTGTGCTACATCTTGGCTAGAGAACATACGTGTAGAAGATATCATACAGCTGAGAAAGAAGCTGGGGCCAATCCATAGCTCAAATATGCTCTTGTATGAACCTGTTGCCATGAATGCTCACTCTAAGATTAGCATCCCTCCTTTAAAGGTAGCTCTCATTAGGCTTTTCCTTTAAAGATTCCCCATCTCTACACCACCACATTTTGACCATGCTGGAAGATCATGAAACTTTGGAAGTCAAACAATATACAAACCATAGCTCTATGTCTGCCTACAAAGGTAGAATCCACCATCCCTGTCCAGAACTTGGTCAATAGTCCTTGCTTTTTTGTTTTTGTTTTTGTTCTTGTCTTTTCCTTCCAACTAAGAACCATTTATAAAGGGTCAAAGATGACCACTAACCAATCACATAAGATGTCATGCTTCTGGCTAGTAGCCTTCAGGTACACTATGCCAACAAACTGTGTTCAGGGAACAACCAAATGTTTCTCTTTCATTATGAAGTTTGTCCACTACTTTACCTGTCTATGAGTCTCTGCCAAAAACCAGTGACTCTTGTTACATAAAGCTGAATAAATAATCTGTTCCCATTGCATAGTCTGTTTATTTCCACAAGCTCTAGATCTATAATAAACATATGAATTTATATCATAAGCACACATCCTAGTACTACATGAAAATAGCTCTGCTATCTTCAAATAATGTCTTTAAAGAATTAAAATGTTTTCTGATGATATCATCATTTCTTTATTTTTGACACTATTCTTTTGATACTAGAATTGGAGGCCATAGAGTTTGTGGAATGGGCTCCC
>PVKN010039723.1:0-10837 GCA_004027915.1 Capromys pilorides
AATTAAAAATAAAAAAAATAATAATAAAAACATAAAATAAAATAAAATAAAAGAGAAAACTATGAGACTGTGAAGGTCAAGAAAACTTTTCTTGATGCCTTAGGTGGTGTACTCTTCAGTTATAACCCAGGTTTTTAAACCTAGACATAAGTTTCTTTTTAAACAATCAGCTACCCACCTCCTTTTTTTTTTTTTTTTTTGGTACTACCATATCAGCTGTCCCACCACTGGGACAAGATACCTTACACTCATAATAGGAAGGAAGAGAGGCTGAATTTGACTCACAACTTTAGAAATTCAGAACATAATCAGCTGGGTCCAGGGCCAGAACATCATAGTGGAGGAGTGTGGTGGGACAAAACTGCTCAGGTCATGGTAGGCAGGAAGCAGAGGAGGGGACCACTGGTGAGGAGGGGACTTTATATGGTAGCCAACGTCTACATGACCCACCCAGGTACACCCAGGTGCATGCTTCACTAATAATCTACTAGTTGGGTCTTAATCCATTGAAGTTAACAAATCAAGATTAACAGTGAAAACTACTTTATGCTAAAAAAAAATTGAAATTAAAATCAAACTCCTGAGGGTTTCTGAATTAAGTTCTCTTTTGACAAAATCCAAACATCCAAGCTCTCTTTTGGGAGCATCTGTGGAATGTTGTAGAAATCCCAACATATTGACTGACAAACATGTTCTAAGCAAAGCCATGATGCTTTGTTATGGTGTTGCATTTTTAAGCAAATGTTTCTGAAAATGAGAGAATAGACATTGACCTTTTTCCTTAGCATCACAAGATTGACTCCAACTAAGTTGAGGTCATGCAAGTTCTGTCAGATCCATTTTCTCTGTTTCTACTTTCAAGACTAGGGTTCTCAGTGGTCCCTTGAGGTCACTGATGAGATCATGTCTTAGAAAATTTAGGAGATGAGTGGAGCCCTACTCTTCTCTAACTACTCATTTTTATCTTTGTTTTTGACTCAGCCTTCCTGGGGGGGGGGGGGTCTAGGTAGAAGTGTAACTCATGAACTTGATTGCTCAATGTTCTATCTTCTAGTCCTGTTTTCTTAATTTTTAAAGTCTTAGGTAGAACCATACACATAGGCTGAGACCTCAGGGTGATGGGAGCTTCTATTTTGCAATGGCATCTATTTTTCTTTGATGTTGGGTAAGCTTTCTTCTTTGGCTTAGGGCCTATTAAGATACATGTATTTTATGTGGTGAAGGAGAACTCTCAGCTATAAGCTTCTTATTACAAATTTGCATATATCATAGTGAATAGAGACAAAGCCCTATTATCCTGAGGGGGGAGTGAAGTGCTAAAAATGAAACTTTTAAAATGATGGAAAGAATATATATATATATATATATATATATATATATATATATATATATATCTCCAAAGATTATATGAAACTTTTTGACCTTGTGACATAGTGTATTTAAAGAAAAAGCAATTTTAATGGCAAGGAATCATGTCAGTAGTTCCCATGAATGATTTATAGGTGTTTCCCTCTCATCTGCTTTTCTTCATTAAGGAAATTGGTTCCACACCTGAGAGGAGGATGTTGAGATGGCCATGGCAGGGATATGTAGAATGATCTGTCCTTGAGGGAAGATTCTCTGTGAAGAGGGATCTCCAGGCCTCTTTAGCTTTCCCTGAAAGTCAGGCGTGTGTAGTCTGGCTAACATGAGAGGTAAAAGAGGCTGTTCTGCAACCCAGAGGATCTCAGGAACGTGCCTCATCCCTGTCTCATGTTAAGCGTTCCGGATGAGAAGAAATCTATGAGATAATGCTAATTTGTAAGGAACATCAAAAAAAACTAACTGGAAAATTTTAAAAAATAGAATGATTTGGGTGAGGTTCTCAAAGAAAGGGATTCAGAGATACCTTTCTGTTGGCCAGAAGAGGCAATGAAGTAAAAGTTAAAAATCCTGTGAGTGTCCCATCCAATTGGGAGGTGCAGGCATGAGAAGCAGCTTCACAGAAGCTGTCTCAAGGTGGATGGCCCCAGAAGAATGGGTATCTGCGTGGGGTAGGAGGTCTGTGATAGGTGCGTGGGGAGGAAACAATTACGCACACAGTAAATGGCTTAGTTCTGATTGAAGCACAAACTTGCAGTGAGCTCCTTGAATCCTCAGTTTCTTGATCTGTAAGGAAGATGACTGATTCCTTGCCTGTTTCCTGTAAGATCGCTGGGAAGAATGCAATGAGAGGGAGTCTAGGGAAGCAGGCTGAGCACTGGAGTGTCAAGGAGGAAGCACTTTCTTCTACCTTTTTCTATTCAGAGCAGGGGGACTGAGAATGAAAGGGACAGAACAAACAACACCCTGCTGTTTGTGATATGATGGAGCTCCTTGGGCCCTTTTACGGGCTGATGCTGGGGCCACCTCAGCCCTTTGTATATCATAGATAGATAGACAGATAGATAGATAGATAGATAGATAGATAGATAGATAGATAGATACATACATACATACATACATACATACATACATACATATATACATGCATGCATACATACATACATAGATACATAGATAGATGCCTGTCATTGAGGGAATTGTGGTCACCCCTGTTACCGAAAAACAGCCAGCATCACCAGTGGGTTCCAATCTTGTAGCACAGGAAATGCAGTCAGGCATGAGTGTAAAACCTATAGGGACTGGAAAATTCTCAGATTTGGAGACTGCAGATTCCCAGCCCTTGGTCCATGTGGAGGTAGAAGCGGTAGTCCTGCTCTGTGATCCCCATTTTTAAGGCCAAATGGAGATACCTGCAAAGCCCCTGGATGCAGAGGACCTTATTGAGATAGAAACAAAGGTCTCTGCACCTTGAACTGGAGATCATGTCCATAGACCCTGTCACACTCAGGCAGAAGTCATCCCAGGAGGCAGAGGGCGAAGCTGTGCCCTCAGGGGCAGTGCAGCGGTGCCCAGAGGTGCAGCTGCATGCGCATCTAGAGGCCCCTTCCCTCCTGTGCTAGAAGGACTATTGAGCTGCAAATGGAAGCAGAAGGGGAAGCAGCATCTGAACGGGTTTGGTGAGGTCAGTAATAGCAACAGGCAAAGGAGAACAACCACCACCTTATTCTAACCACACGTGGACTCTTGTCTAACTGATAAGAATCAACAAAGCCAATCATCACCACCATCTACACCTGGGTTTTTCCCTCAAGTAACCATCTATTTATCTAATTCTAAGGATGCCCAGTTTCTGCAACAGAATTCACCAAAAGTTACTTCAACTCATGTGATAATGGACAGCAAGAAGACCAGTCCCTCCACCTTTTATTTTAACGCGCTCAGATGTTCAGGTGACACAGAATTGGAAACCTCTGCCTGGATGCACTGTTTTCTCCCAGGCAGATGGCCTAATGAGATAGGCTACTGTCCAATTGCAAGTTTCTGTCACTGTAGACAAGAAATTCCAGAAACACACTAGAGTCCCCAGAATGCCAGTCCTCCTATGAGTGAGTATGATGGCCCCAGGCCACAAAGCCTGGTCTTTCTTTCTATCGCTTTCCCAGTAGAAGATGTAGCTAATAGAGGTGCAGAACCTGGTGACAAACATATTCTTTTTGGAAGTTATAGTATCGCTGGAGAGATTGCTGTGACCATTTCCCTTGTGCCCAGAACAGAATCTTAACTCTAGTAGGTACATTTTCCTACCGTACAGCAGACACCTTCAAGTACTTGAGTTCTCAGCATTTTGATGTGTCAACCTCGAGACTGAGCTATGTTATAAAACTGAATAGATATAACATACGGGTCAGGGCATACTTACATATTGCACAAGAGATGCAATATGTAAACCAAGAAAAAAAAAAGGGATGGAAGACCAACAAACAGGAGAAAGGCATGTGATTTTATTAGTATGTCCATACCTGCATGTTCATGGAAAAGAAACCGTTAGTTGTGGGGCTTACAGGGCCTTTTAACAAAGGAAGATGGCTTGGGCTTCAAAGGATGATAGTTCTGCCAAGTAACTAGGAAATACTTGGGGGAACTAAGAGGAACTAAGAATTATTTCATGCAAACTTGTGTTGGCGTGACTCCTCAGCCCTGGTGATGGGAGCCACTCCTCCCTTCCTGTTAAGGAAAGGGGTGGTAGTTCAGGAGCACCCGCAACTGCAGCTGGCTGAGCGGGGGCTCCCTGCGTTCATGCAGATGAGTGAGGGCAGAGAGCTTTGTCTGCACCTGCTCATTTTCTATTGCCTTTAGCTCAAAATAATCCTTAGCGCACAGTGGCAGATTTGGGGCCACAATGTCCTGATTCCCTTCGAACATGTTTTACAAATATAAGGATTGATTTTGGTATTTGATGTCAATTATTTTTTCAAATTGAAATCTTAGTTTCTTATAAATACTCAGCAAAAGTGGTCCAGTTGAAAAAATGGAATGGAAATGACTGTAACTGTTTTGAAACATCATTAGAGTCCTTATAAAAATGTATCTGTTCTTTTACTAACAATGAAAGCTAAGGAAGATGGGAATGGAACTAAAGATCTGCAAATATTCCTTGACTCCTCACCTTCCACTTGAGTTTAGTTCTCAAAGTAGAGACCCCGACGGGCTCCTGTCTTCAGGCGTGATTGTCTCCAGGCTGACATCTGAAACATGCGGCACTTGCCCAGCTCTAATTAGAGTGAAATGGAGGAATCTGTTTACTAATAGTTTGGAGAATGTTTGCAAGCATAAGCTTAGACCTAGCATTATCATTTCCTGTTGACGTTAAAATTTAGCCCCCATTAGAGGGCTCTATATTTAGAATAAAATCACTTACCAAATGGAGCCCAATGATTGTTTTATTCATGGACTAATCAGCCCAGTCAATGAGAGATGGGGTCTGAGGAGAAAAAAATTACCACTAACAAAAATGGAAACCCAAAATCTTTAAAAGTTTAAACAGTTTTACAGTTTTTCTTAATTTAACAACTTTAAAATTATTTCGCTATAATTTTTTTGAAGTTAGTAAGGTAACCATGAAAAATCAATGTATATTGAAGTGTTTTTAAAAAGTAATAAATACATTCACCCACATGTCTCCTGATTATTTTAATTTCCTGCAAATTTGCCTACTTTTCTTTTATTATTTCATTCATTTATTTTTTCTAATACTTAAAAAATTATTTATTTACTTAAGTATCTGGTACAGGGTCTTGCTATACAACGTGGATTTGTAGTGATCCTCCTGTTTTCAGCCTCTCGAGCTTTGGGATTGCAGGTGTGTGCCACCACTCCTGGTTTCAGTGGCCTGCACAACACGCCTGGGGTTCCAGGGCCTGCCCAGTACACCTGGGGCTCCAGTGCCTGCACAGCATATAGTGCTATGGCTCAAACCTGTGTCCTTGTGCTTGCCAGGCAGGTGATTAGATCACTGAGCTATGTCCCCAGCCCCAGTGTTCCTCTTCTTTATTATAGTTTAATGCCCTTCATATCACAGTTAATGGTGTGCCTTGCACTAATTTGAGATGTTTGACTTAGATCACAACTTCATAATGTGCCATAAATTTTTACAAAACAGGTACAGCAAATACTGTATATCTATTGCTTGTGTTCATCAAATATATAATTCATATCCAACATTCTTAATTATTTTTTGTTTAGTGATTCTCCATGGACTAAAATTGTGATTTAAATCTTTTTCTGTTTAGTCTGCCTTTCCCTAAGTTTTCATAGTCTATACATTATGAATTTTCATTCAGCCTTTTATGCACCTATACAGTTCTAATCTCATTATGGCTTGTACTGTTTCTTTCCTCTTTGGGGTGTGGGGTGCTGCAGCTGGACCTCATGGCTTCTAGTATTCTAGCAAGTGCTCTATCACTAAGGTACAGCCTCAGCTCATATTAATTTAGGTGTGTCAGGTTTCCTCTCCTCCCCCAGCATCTGTTCAGGGAGGCACACTGATGTGCAAGGCTGGTTTCCAACTGCTGTGGGACCTGTCCCTGCTCTCGACCTCTGCGGTGTTTGCTGGGGATCAACTGAGCCTGTCAGGGCTTTGGGGAGATTGGCATTCATTGAAAATTATTTGTGCTCTCTGGCCGCTGTTTTTCTGATTCTAGGTCTCTGCCTATTCTGCTCATTGGGGCCTCTGCTAGGGCATGCATCCCTTCTGGGTCCCTTGCATGCTGTACGCAGGCATTGAGGAGTGGCCCGTTCCCCAGACTGCCATGCTTGGCACCTACTGGCATGGCATTCAGCCGAGGCAATGGTTTTCTCCAGAGGTTTGTAGCTTTTGGGGGCCAGGAGTGGAAGAAGGGCCATGAACTGATATTTTCTGATTTTCTTCATGTTGCTTGCAAAGTTTTTCTGGCTCCATCCCTTTTTATGTTCAGCTTAGAACTTTTAAATTTTGTGAGGCATTTTGGGCTCAGAGATAAATCTAAAGCACCATATTAAAAGTAAGTGATGTCATCTGAACATCTTCTCCTTTAATAAATGTATTTACTTCAATTACCTATATTGTTGATCCATCAACATACCCTGCTGATTTTATCTTCAAAAACCTATCCGACTCCATCTCCTTTCTGTCTCTACCACCCCACCCTACTATAAGCTACTTCTTGTTTTATTTTGGTTGGATTATTGCAAGAGCCTCCAGATTTATCTCCCTGATTCCAATCTACATAGCTGCCAGGGTGATTATTTAAAAATATAAATGAGATCATGTAAGTTGGCAAGACCTAACAAAGGTATCCCTTCATACATGAAACAGCACCCAAACTCTCTCCTGGCTTCTGCGCAGTTGGTATTCTGCAGCCAGTGCCTAGCTCCTGCCCCCAGCACCCTCTTGCATCCCTCTCTTCCTTTCTGACTACACTTTTGCCAAACCACACTGACATTCTTTCTGCTCTGGAACAAGACAACTTCTTCCTGCCTTAAGGCTTTTGGACTAGTTTTCTCTATGTGAGGAAGGCTTTTTTTTTTGTGTCTTTTTGAGACAAGGTCTCACTATGCAGTTTAGGCTGGCCTTGAACTCTGTAGTCTTTGTAGCCCAAGTGGGTCTTGAACTTGCAAAGATTCTCCTGCTTCAGCCTCTTGAGTGCTGGGATTACAGGTGTACACCGCCATGTCTAGCTCTCTCTCAATGTTTTGAGGCTAGTCTTCTGTTGCCATATCCTCAGAGAAACCTCACCAGAAAATATAAAGTAGCATTCCAGTTACGTTTTATCACATTAATTTTCCAGTGTTTATCATAGGGCATATTATTACCAGGTTAATCATATTTTATTTATCTGCCTCAAGCAATGACATGTGAGTAGTGTGAGAGTTAAAGCGTGCTCTGTAGTTATCATCATTATATCTGTAAATGAATGTGGCATAAGCTCTGGTTACCCTGCCTGTGTTCTATGACTTTCCATGTATTACCGTCATTTAATCATCATTGCAATCTTATGAAGTTGGAACAATTATTGTCCTCATTTTATTGTTGGAAGAACAGAGGCTCAGAGAATCCTATGTTTAATCCAATGTCACACAGCTATTAAGTGGCAAAGCTGGTATTTGACTCAGGTAAAGTGAGAGTGAAGGGCTATATCCTAGTCAAACAGTTATAGGTCTGCCTAACTCAGATAGTCCTGCTAAACACTGTATAGCAGGAATAGGCAGGCAGGTAAACAAAAGAGCAGTCTCAGGGGAACTTGATAAAGTGTATATCACAAACATCAAAGCCCACTTTTTTTTTTCTGCAAGACCGAGGTTTGAACTCATGACCTTGCACTTGTCATGGAGCTATCTTCCCAGCCCCCTCTTTTTTTTTTTTTTGTATTTTAGGGAAGGATCTACAGGGTGTTCAGGATCTCACTACTAAATTGGACTCAGAGTAATCTGCCTGTTTATAGCCTCCCAAGAGCTGGGACTAGAGGTGTGGGCCACCACACTCAGTCTCTCTTTTTTCTTTCTTACTTTTGTTTTTGGTTTCTTGAGATAAAGTCTTGCTATGTAGCCCAGGCTGGCCTCTAACTCTTGGCAACCCTCCTGCTTCAGCCTCCCAAGTGTTGGGATTATGGGTGTGTACCACCATGCTCAGCTCACAGGCATTAAAGAAAGGATAGGAGAGTATATAGGTGGATATGATATTTGCATTATAACACATTTGCTATGAAAATATATCAAGAGATCCTGAAATATCATCATTAATATACTTGTTTGGTCTTGTGCATTTGCTTATATAAGTATCTGGTCATTACTGTATAAAACAAAGAGCTAAAAGAAGAAACTTGTTTTTCTTTTTTAAAAGAAGAAACTGTTTCAGTATAAAATGTACCATAAAATGAAAACCATGACTGAAGTCTTTTTCTGAAATTCTTATATTAGTTTCATATTCTTTTACACCACTTAGGAAATAGATTATTTCACTCATGAAAGGTGATGTGGAGGGGCTGGAAGCAGGTGAGCCCAAACCATCAGGAGAAAACCAGTAGTTGCCTGTCGTTATGGTTTGTTTCTAGTTGTCCCCCAAAGCCTCATGCAATCATGGGGCAGGAACTTCTAGAGTTTGAGACTTGACTCATGATCCACTGGGATTATGTGTTTTAGTACTGATGGGATTATGGGTCTGAGTACTGCTGGGCCTATGGGTGTGGTCTAGGGTGGATATCCTAAGGCAGAGAGCCTGACTGAATGTAATACAAAAAGAGACAGAGAGACAGATTCACTCTGTTGCTTTCTGTTGTCCTGATTGGTTGGTTGCCTCACTGCGATTGTTGCTGTTCCACTGCCATGAACTGGATGCTCTCTGCCCTGTTCCACTCAGCCTTGGGCCAGCCAAATATGGACTGAAACCTCCAGTAACTGTGAGCCAAATAAACCTTTCCTTCTTCATTTTGAGTGTCCAGCATTTGTCCCAGCAACGATTAAAAAGTAACTAAGACACCTGCTTTGAAGAAATAATTTTGAAATCATCAGGCATAACTAATGTTTGTGTTTGGGATCATGTGAGAGTTTGCTAAGAGGCTCATCCAATGGTGATGGCCAGAAGCAGCAGTCTGATCCCAGGTGTGCTATGAAGCCATCCCGTGCCTGCCCGAAATGTAGTGGTTAATGAGTGGTTAATGTTACTGCACACAGCCAGGAACAAGTGCCTAGAGATAGTCTGAGGGCCTTGTAGGAATGAGTCCATTTTACCCTTTCCGGCTATTATTATGTTTTACTGTTTATTCATTTTACTGTTAAAATTGTGAATAGAATTGTTAAGCAATTTGTCCAGTATCACATAGTTACGAAATGATAAAGCTTGCATTTGAACTCAGTCCTAGGGTTGTGTAAATAAAGCAAGCATCTAATTACCTCTTTTGAGTGGCTACTGTTTGCCTGGTCTGTGGCTGGGTACTTCAGTGAGGTTCATTTAACCCTCATGAAGAGAGTGTCAAACCTGTGTTATATATAAAGAAAAGAAACTGAAACTCAGATAGAATTAGAGAATATTCACAAGCTTGTACAAACTAGGCATGCTGGGTTCCAAAGTTTGCACAAACTAGTAACTCATTCAACTTTTTAAACTAGCAAGAGGGACATTATTTTTCTTCTCCATAATTAATTTTACCATTCAGAGTTCTTTCCCTTAGGTACTTTCTCATCATTCATTTTGTTTGTTTGTGTTGTTTTTTGAGACACGGTCTCACTGTGTAGTTCCGGCTGGCCTTGACCTCACTGTGTAGTCCAGGCTGGCTTTGAACTCATGGTGATCATCCAGCCTCAGCTTCCTGAGCCCGGAGACTCCAGTTACGTGCCTCCACGCCTGGCTATCTCCTCATTCTTTGTGTTTTTATGAGATGGAGCTCAATAAGATACATACTATAAAGCTTCTATGATTCTCGGAGTTCAGATAATGTGCTGGACATTGTTCTAAGTTGTTCTCCGTTGGTTACTTCCTTTAATCCTGTCGTTACCTTTTCATGCAGGAGGCAACTGGATTTGAGAGCTGCTCTTGCAGCAGTTGGAGGAATTGGCTCGTGATACAATTTTCCGAGAGAAAAGGAGCATTTTAAACCCTCATTGCCTTCCCTCACACTGAAAGCAAATGAGCACGATTCAGAATTCTTTTAATTTTTGAATATTAAAAAAATATGCAATCCTATTTTACAAGGGTTTTCTTTTGGGAAACACGGCAGTCTACAGTTGTATTCTTTACAGTGCATTTCTTGAAAAGATCCGTTGGGCTAATCTGGTTAATTCTGGCCACTTCCTCTTCCCGTCTTTCTGTGGGGCTCTCTTGTGTTCTCCAGCTAGCCACCATTAGCTCCGTCTGCTGCTGCAGGAACAGGGAGGCCGCGTGCTGAGTCTCTGGGAAAGTCATTTGCATACCTCTTGTTATAAACGCGACCACATCCTGGCGGGGACAATGTGCTGTCTGATAAACAGACTGCATCCCCCAGTGTCTGCCTGGAGCGGGGCCAGCATGCAGCCGCTTTTGTCACAAGGTGCTGTTTATTCTGCCTGGAAGTCCAAGGAGAGGACAAGCCAACTAAATGAACCTTTTATTTCTCCTATTCTCCAGCAGAAATTCCTTGAGTCAAAAACATTTATTAATATTAGATTAAGGAGGAAGCATCAGAATTCTCCATAGAATCTTTCCTACCCTGTGGAAAACCTACAAAAAGTTTCTATCTTTCTCTCCAGCTATAAATTCTTTGAGGTTGGAGAAACTAGGAAACTTGGAAAATATAGTGCAAGGACCATAAAGATCAATGCTTGCCAAGGTTTTTTTGTTGATAAATATTTATTTCCACATCTGTTTTCTATGTGTTTTTTCTCTCTTTTCCTCCTCCCTCTCAGCCCAGCACACACAGACAAAAGGAAATAGAAGCTTACACAATTAACAGTGACTGCAGGA
>PVKN010039724.1:0-10837 GCA_004027915.1 Capromys pilorides
GAAGGAGAAGAGCATGTTCTTTGCTCACAAATAAGTTTCTCAACTCCAGAGACTTGGGGCATTCTAGGCATGAGACATAATGAGGGAGACAGGTTTAATAAAGGTAGTGAACACTTACATCTTTTCTGAGACTAGGCAGATAATTTTCAGGGATTTGGGTGCCATTCGCTCCATCCTTTATAGTTTGGTATTGTTTACAGCACAGCTCATAGGTGTCCTTGGCCTTGAGGAAACTAGGATGGGTCTAAGCAAGTCTAGGTCAACTTATTCCTGATTTATAGATCTGGACAAAAGATTTTTTAATTCATTAATGGTACATGTAAAACTGAGTAGAATCTGACCCAGAGTTTAAGGCAACAAAGGAAATAGACATAATATATTAAAAAGAGGTAACAAGGTTTACCATTCTGTTCCTGTCCCTTATGAGACAGCTTCATGCCAAGGAAAAAGCAAGGAGAAAAGTCTCTGAAAAGTACTCTAGGCAGTCTTCTCATCATAACTCACAGGGAAGGGGTGCAATTCAGAGCAAAATCAGTGAGAGCTGAATAATGTTAAGCTCGGGGACCTCCAAAATTAGTGATTTTATTGTCAATTAAGAGCAATTGAAGTTAAAAACCCTTTTTGCATTTTTCCTCAGTAAATATTTTGGGGTTTTCTAAAAGTTTTTTTAGTGATTTATTCTTGTGTGTTATTGGTCTGTTCATGTTTTTCTTTTCTTATAGCTAATATTTTGTTATGATTCTTATTTCTTTTCTACCAAGTTTAGGTTTAGTTTGTTCTTGCTTTTCTACTTCCTTCAAATGTGGTGATAAATTCTTAACTTGTCTTTTTTCCTTATTTTTTAATTTTTTTTAAATTTTAATAAGAAATAACAATGAAACAGTTTCAAAACATGTTAGTAGGACAGCCACAATAATTAATACAATGCACATTGTTGTCTTCATAGTAGTTGTTCAGAGTACAAGATGCAGACATGATAATTTTTCTAAACATTATGGGTACAAATATTTCATCTCACTGAACTAAGAGAAAGTAGTTGCTAATATAATCCAAAATTCCATAATAGTAGTGGGTTATTGGCAGAGCTGTCAATGTCAGAAGCTGTTGACTTAAGCCTTTCACAGCTCAGCATACTAATCTGTCTTTGCTTTTTATGCCTCGTGGTTAAACTCTTCTGCTGAGTGATTAAGGGCAAGTTAAAGCAAGACCTATATAACAAAACATGTAACTTTTGTTTCAGTCAAATCCCCTCAGAATTTACCTTGAAACCACATACAGTGTTTTGTAGAACTTTTGTCAATACCAGCCACCTTGATGACTCACAGCCATTGCTTGACCAATTTGCTCCCTGTGAAAGCCTGAGAGAATGTTTTTTCTCTAGATAACTCTCCTTAGGCACACGATACATTGTTGATCCCTTTCCTCTGTGGCCCCATAATCTCCTTGAACAGAGGAGTTACAGGGTGTTACAGCACAGGTTCTCTTATGACCTGAGTCCTCACTGACCTAGCAGGGCTAGTGCTAAAATATTGGCTATCTTTGTAGCCCTTCTTTTTCTCTAATTTTTTGGTCTATAAACTTAAGTTGTTAACCCTCCAGAAGAGAAGCTTTGTGATACTATTATTCTATAACATACACACTTGAACTTAATATCACTGTCTTTCTGAATATCAAACACCTTAGACTTAACATAGAATCAGTATTTTCCATCAATCATTGGTATTCTAATAAATCCCCATAGAATGTGACAAAAAAACAATTACACATTTTTACACAGAAATTTGAAGTCTAACCATATACAAAATTATAGCAGGATGTGGTGATAAATTCTTAATTTGAATCATTTTTCTTTTTTGAACAGGATTTTAGGGTGGTGCTGCAGATGCTTTCTAACCTGAAAGACTTAGAAAAGGCCTGACCTTCATGGAGAAGTCACTTGGGCTTCCAGCCCAGAAGACCCATGAGCAGCTACTGCTGCATAGTTTCTCTGATGTGACTCCTCCAATGGCCAGAAAGCAGAGTGATCAATAGAATTCATCTACTAGTAACTGTGAGCCCCACCTTTGTTTTTTGTGTCTGGGTAATACTAGATTTGATAGCTCTGCTAGAATTTATAATCTTCCCAGTGGGACAAGACTAGAGGAAGACTCCTCTAAAGTCTCCTCAAGCTTTCTCTCAGAGAGCTTGAAAAATTAAATATCTGAGTTTGGGTCACTTCTGTGCCTATAAAGGCAAAACACGAGTCTGGGGTAATTACCTATGTGTGGTGCTGTGCCTGCTTGAAGAGGGATGCCATGGTCAAAGAAAACAGTTCCTCTTACTGTTTAATCAGGACTTGCCTTAATTATTTGGTTGGGCAGCACTGTCTGAGGCTCACCATCAAGTTTTGGGACCACCAGGATGTTATTTTTGTCTGTAAAGAGCTACTGGAAAGAGCTGGGAAAATTTTTATTCACTTCACTCTTTTGTTATCCTTATTCACTTTGGTTTTTTTTGTTTGTTTGTTTGTTTTTCGTTTTTTTAATTTTTAATTTTTAATAAGAAATAATATGATAGTTTCAAAACACATTAGTAGTACATTCATAATAATTGATACTTTGAATATCGTTTTCTTCATAGTAGTTATACAGAGCACAGGGTGTAGACATGATAAATTTTCTAATCTATATTAGTAGTGGAGAAAAAAAAGAACAAAAATAACAAGAAAAAAAATTTTATCTTCTCTTTGTACAAAGAGGGAGAAGGTGTATATATAGTCCAACGTTCCATAATTGTCCCGGAATACCGGTGAAACTAGCAGTGTTGGAGGCTGTTAGTATAAACCTCTTACAGCTCATCATACTGATCTAGCTCTGTGTTCTGTGTCTCATAATTAAGCTTTTCTGCTGGGTGATCAAGGGCAAGTTAAGGCCCGACCTGTATAATACGTCATTCATCTTTTGTATCTTCCAGGGTCAAATCCCCTCAGGATTAGCTTTGGAACCATGTACAGTGCTTTGTAGAGATGTTGCCAGTGTCAGCCATCGGGATGAGACATGGCCATTGCTTGACCAGTTTGCTCTCTGTGAAAGCCTGAGAGAATGTCCTCTCTCCAGGTGACTCTCCTTAGGCCCACTGTATTTCGTTTATCCCTTTCCTCAGAGGTCTCTTAATCTCCTTGAACAGAAAATTTGGGAAACCTGTAAGTTATAGGATGATACGGCACAGGTTCTCTTATGTCCTGAGTCCGCACTGACCTTGAAGGGATAGGGCCAAAATATTGGCTATCCTTGTAAACCTTCTTTTCTCAAATTTTTGGACTGTTAACTTATATTCTCAACCCTCCAGCAGAGAAGCTTCATGATACTATTACTATATAACATAGATAATCGAGCTTAACATCACTGTCTTTCTGAGTATCAGACATCTTAGACTTATATTGCATTTGGAACTTTCTGCTAATCATTCATATTCTAATAAATCTCTTTAGAATTTGATAAAAGCATTTACACATTTTTACATAGACATTTAGAAATCCAAGGATGTACAACATTGTAGCCTATCAAGCGTATGGCATTTTGCCTAGTCTCTTACTCTCCCTTAATACCCTATTTGTTAACCAACCATTTACTTGGGAGGGAGTATAGCAGTAACTGAGTTTACCTTAGAAGCAGTATACATCTAAAATACCAGAACAACACGCATTCCAATCATAGTTTCAGTGCTGCATACTGCTATCATCAATGTGAAAAACCTTTTGAAGGTTCCTAGGACAAATATCGAAGTCATCCTGTGCACATAAGTGTATGGTTTTACTCCTGCTATGTTTCCTCTCTTTTCTGCTTCCAGGCACTTCGTTGTTTAATCCATAACACTTTGATTTCCATTCAGCCGTGTTATGCCTTTCCATTTTTGTTTCTTCTTTAGATTTCTTACACTAGGAAGACTATACGATATCTACACTTATAGGTCTGGTTTATTTCACTTATGAGTATATGTTCAATATACATCCATTTATAAATGAAGTCTTCCAGTTTATCATTCTTTATAGCTGAGTAATATTCCATTGTATAAAAATACCACATCTGTTTCAACCATTCGTCAAATGATGGGCATTTCGGTTGTTTCCAAGAGTTGGCTATTACAAATTGGGCTGCTATAAGCATAGGAGCACAGATATCACTATAGTATGATGTTTTCAGTTCTTCTGGGAAAATTCGCAGTAGGGGATAGCTGGATTGAATGGGATTTCCAGTTCTAGCTTTTTAAGGAGCCTCCACACTGCTTTCCATAATGGTTGCACCAATCTGCACTCCCACCAGCAGTGGAGAAGCGTTCCTATTTCCCCACAGCCTCTCCAACATTAGTTGTTGGTTGATTTCTTTATGATAGACATTCTTTCTGGGGTGAGATGGTATCCAAGTGTTGTTTCAATTTGCATTTCATCGATGGCAAGTGATGTGGAGCATTTCTTTATTTATTTGTAGGCTTGTTGAATTTCCTTCCTTGAGAAGTTTGTGTTCATCTCAGATGTCCATTTCTGTATTGGGTCTTTGAATTTTGGGACCCTAATGGTTTTTAGTTGTTTATAAATTCTAGATAGGAGACCTTTGTCTGAATATTTATTAGTTAAAAACTTTTTGAAATTTATGGGTTGCTTTTTCACTCTGTTGATAATTTCTTTTGATGTGAAAAAACTTTTTAGCTGAAGGAGGTCCCATTTATTGGTGCTTTCAAGTGATAAACGTGTATTTTGATTTTTGTCCATGAATTTTTTGCCTACCCCGATGTCTTCAAAATTTTCTCACACTTTCTCTTCCAGGAGATTTAATGTTTGTCTTTTAATATTTAGATTTTTAATCCATTTAAACTTTAGTTTAGTGCATGGTGATAGACTTGGGTCAAGTTTTAGTTTTTGACACATAGAGAGACAGTTTTTCCAGCACCATTTGTTAAAGAGGCTATCTTTCTTCCAGTAGGCTTGTTAGGCCCCTTTGTCTAAGATAAGTTGGCTGAGTGTGTTTGTATTTGCTTTTCATCTTCTAATCTATTCAATTGATCCTCAGATCTATTTTTTTGCCAATACTATGCTGATTTTATTACTGTAGCTTTATAGTATATCTTTAGCTCAGGAATTGTAATGCCTCCTGCCTTCCCTTTGATGCCCAGAATTGTCTTTGAAATTCTGGGTATTTTTTGGTTTGAAATAAATTTAAAGAATGATTTCTCCAGATCTGTGAGGTATGTTGTTGGTATTTTGATAGGAATTGCATTAAATCTGTATAACAATTTAGGAAGTATAGCCATCTTCACAATGTTGGTTCTTCCTATCCAGGAGCAGGAAATATCTTTCCATTTTCTGATATCTTCTAGGATCTCTTTTTTCAGAGTGTTGTAGTTTTCATTGAGAAGGTCTTTTACTTCCTAGTTCGGTTAATTCCTAGGTATTTCATTTTCTTCAGTGCTATCATAAAACATACTGTTTCTCTAATTTCTCACTCAGTGTGTTTTTTATCTGTGTAGAGGAATGCTATTGACTTTTGTGTGTTGACTTTGTAACCTGCAAAGCTATTGAATTTGTGTATTAATTATAGTACCTTCTTGGTGGAGTGTTTTGGGTCTTCCAAGTAGATTATTATGTCATCTGCAAATAGTGATATTTTTATTTCTTCCTTACCTATTCTTATTCCTTTTATTTCTCTCTCTTGTCTCATGGCTGTAGCTAATGCTTCCAAAACGATGTTGAATATGAGTGGTGATAGAGGACATCCTTGTCTTGTACCAGATTTGAGAGTGAAAGATTTCAGGTTTTCCCCATTTAGAATTATGTTAGCTGTTGTATTATCATAGACGGCTTTTATCAGGTTGAGGTAGAGGCCCTTTAATCCGATTTTCTGTAGGACTTTGAACATGAATGAGTGTTGAACTTTGTCAAAGGCCTTTTCTGCATCAGTTGAAAGAATCATGTGATTTTTGGTTTTGGCTCTATTGATATAGTGTACTGCATTTATAGATTTGTGTATATTGAACCATCTTTGCATCCCTGGGATGAATCCCACCTGGTAATGGTGCATAATCTTCTTGATGATTTGTTGTATTCTATTAGCGAGGATTTTATTGAGCATTTTTGCATCTATGTTCATGAGAGAAATTGTCCTGTAATTCTCTTTTTTAGTTGCATCTCTCTCTGGTTTTGGTATCAGAGTAATACTTGCCTCTAGGAATGATTTTGGAAGGATTGCTTACTTTTTGATTTCACTGAAGAGTTTGAAGAGTATTGGGATCATGTCTTCTATAAATTTCTTGTAGAATTCAGCAGTGAATCCATCAGGTGCCAGACTTTTCTTTGTTGGGAGGCCTTTTATTACATTTTGTATTTCACTGGCTGTTATTGGGTTATTGAGAGTACTTATATCTTCTTGATTCAGTTTTGGTAATTTATACTTTTCTAAGAATCTGTCCATTTCTTCTCTGTCTTCAATTCTGTGAAAGTAAAGAATCTCAAAGTAGCTATAAATAATCCTCTGAATCTCTGCTGGGTCTGTAGTAATTTCATCTGTTTCACTCCTTATTGCTTGAATTTGAGTCCTTTCTTTCCTCTTTTTGATGAGGTTAGCTAGGGCCTTATCAATTTTGTTTAATCTTTCAAAGAACCAGCTTTTTGATTCATTAATTCTTTGTATTGTTTTCTTCATCTCAATTGCATTAATTTCTGCTGTTATCTTTACAATTTCCTCCCGTCTTTGGGCTTTGGATTTCGTTTACTCTTCTATTTCTAGTTGGCTTAGGCACTGCATGAGAGTATTTATTTGTTACCATTCTGTTTTCTTAATGTGTGAGTTCAAAGCTATAAATTTCCCTCTAAGAATTGCTTTCATTGCATCCCATAAACTTCAGAAGGTTGTGCTTGAATTTTCATTAAATTGTAGATATTGTTTAATTTCTTATTTAATATCATCTGCAACCCACTGGTTGCTGAGAAGAATGTTCTTTAATTTCCATGTATTTCTGGAGTTCTTATGGTTTCTTTGGCCATTTATTTCCAATTTCATTGCACTGTGGTCAGATAGTATGCATGGGATAATTTCTGTTTTCTTGCATATACTTAAACATGACCTGCGGACTAATGTGTGGTCTATTTTAGAAAATGTCCCATGTGCAGCTGAAAAGAATGTGCATTTTGAAGAGGTTGGGTGGAACAACTGTGTATGTCCACTAAGTCCAGTTGTTCCAAATTCTGTTTCACTTCTGCTACTTCTTTGCTAATTTTTTGTCTGCTTGACCTATCCTTTTCAGACAGGGAGGGTGTTAAGGTCTCCTGTTAAGATTGTAGTAGTGAATATTAGATTTTTCATGTCCATTAAGGTTTGTCTTATATAAGTTGCTGCTCCCATGTTGTGTGCATACATATTTATGAGTGTTACCTCTTCATCCTGAAATTTTCCCTTGACCAGTATATAGTGGCCTTCTTGGTTACACTGGATCAATCCTGGTTTGAAGTTTAGACTGTCTGCAAACAGGATTGCTACTCCTGCTGTTTTTGTTTTGTTTTTTTTTTTTTTTTTTTTTTTTTTTTTTTTTTTTTTTTTTTTTTTTTTTTTTTTTTGAGGTGCTGGAGCATATAGTATTGTTTTCCATCCTTTCACTTTTAGCACTTGATTTTCTGTGTGAGTTAAGTGTGTTTTTTGTATAGAGCATGTTGTTGGGTTTTGTTTCCTTATCCATTCTGCTAGTCTACTTCTTCTAATTGGAGAATTCAGTCCATTTACATTGATGCTTATAATTGAAATGTATTGTCTTATTGTTGACATAACTTTTATTTACTACGGTTTACCACTTTTTCTCCTGTGTTTCATTGGTTGCCCTGTTTCGTGGGATCTTTCTGTTCACATTTGTTGAGTTCAGGTCGTTTTGGTCCCTCTCTAAAATATTTGCTAGTATATTGTGTAGTGTTGGCTTTGACATGATGAAATTCTTTAGTTGTTCCTTGTCGTGGAAGTATTTCACTTCTCCCTCATACTTGAAAGAGAGTTTTGCCGGGTATAGCAGTCTGGGCTGAAATTTATTTTCCTGGAGGACTTGAAGCACTCTGCTCTATGCTCTTCTTGACTTCGTGGTTTGTGAAGAGAAATCTGCCATTATTCTGATGGGTTTTCCTTTAAATGTGATCTGTTTCTTTTCTCCTGCAGCTTTTAGTATGTTGTTCTTCTGCTGGATTTCTGGTATCATGATTATTATATGTCTTGATGTATTTTTAATCAGGTTGATGTCATTTGGCATTCTGTGTGCTTCAGTTACTGAATATCTGATTGTTTTCTCATATTTGAGAAGTTTTGTGCTATTACTTGTGCCCATATTCTTTTTATATCATTTGTATTGACTCCTTTCTCATTGATTCCTATTAATCCCATGTTGTTCATTGTTGCATCTTGTTGCAGGTGTTGAATTATCTTTTCCTGCATCCTGGTTGTTTTTAAGAGGTCCTTTCTTGCCTTTTCACTAGCTGCGACTGTGTCTTCAAGATCTGACATTCTGTCTTCACTTTCATTCATATTCTTTTGCCAGCTTGTGATTTAGATTTTATTTTCTTATATATCTCTTTGATACTGTTTCAGGCGATCTATTTCTTTTTTGTATTGCTCAGTCATGGAATTCATCATTTTTCTATTCTCTAATTTTTTATCAATGTCTTCTTTAATATTACTTAAGTCTTTCATTATAGTTATCCTTTCTCTCTCTAGTTCAGAGATTATTTCTGCTCTGTTCTCCTCTTTACCTTTCTTCATTTGTTCCCCTATTTTAGATGCTTTTAATTTAGACATGTCTTTTTTTTCTTCAGGGGTTATTTCCGTTCTGCTTTGTTCTATACATTTCTACAACTGTTTTTCCACTTCAGATTGTATTAATTCATGAATTTCTTTTTTTATTTCAGATGTTATCTCTGATCTGAGCTGCTCTATATGTTTCTGTAGTTGTTGGTCTACCTCAAATTCAGAGTTTCTGGCTGCATGAATCCCTTTTCCTTCCATGGTATCGTCTCCTGTGTTTGATTTGGGTGCGCTTGGGCCCTGCCACTGCATCTTACTCCTTGTCGTTATCATTTTGTATGGCAATGATCTCTGTACTTTTGTGAAGTTATGCTGTTAGCACCTATGGAAGTTTGTTCTGGATCCACCCAGCTTGTTCCCCTCCAGTGGTGCCTGGCTGTGAGTTGGAGTTCAGGCCGCTGGCTGCTTTCAAGCCCTGTGGGTCTGGACTGTGGGTGGAGTTGGAGCTCTGGAGTTGAGTCTGAGGATGGATGCAGGCTGAGGGTCCTTACCAGGCTGGCACAAGGAGGCCAGATGGGTTGGTGGGATGGTTCAGGACTGTAGTTCAGGCGAGGAGGGCAGGGAGATGGAGGCAGGTTCGGGGATCCTTACCTGGCAGGGGTGTGGGTCAGACCAGACAGTGGATGGGCTCGGGACCAGCAAGCACTCCCCCCGGAGCAGATAGCGGATCATCCTTATTGACTTTGAAGGACTTTGCAAAATGTATATTTAAATTCATATACTCACAATATATTTACAAAATGTTTTAAAATTTCATACATCCACTGCAGCCAATTCAGACACAGTCAAGGTTTTTGCATTTAGGTTCAAAATTAGTGTTTGAGAAAGAAGAAATAATTACAATAAATTTGAAACCTTTAATAAACTTTTAATCAAGTGTGATGTCTTCTATTCATTTTGCCTATTGCCCCATCCTTGTTAACTTCATTCTAGTGGAAGTAGGAAAGGAAAGTTGGAGAAGGATTATATATTTGTAAGGAATTAGCATACAATACAGACAGTATTTGTGTGGCAAAGAAAGCCACAAACATACAAAGAAGAACACTAATTCCTGTCCCATTCAATCTGAAATCCTATAAGATTTGATATATGATGAGAGGCCTGAGAAGTACCAGTGGAACTTTTCAGAACCAGAGAAGTGAAGTAATCGATGTTATTTGCTAGAGACTTTGAAGAGAAATTTGAAAGTTGGTCCTACATGAGTAAAGAAACAAAACATTCGCAGTGACAGCTATCACAGACACACACATGCACACACAATTATTATTATTATTATTATTATTATTATTATTATTATTATTATTATAAAAGCATTTGAAGAATGATTGAAAACTGAAGAAAGCTTTACCTAGAAGTGATAAAAGAAATGGAAAGATAGAAATATGAAGAATGGGGTCTGAAATAATAATAGAACAGAGGTACTACTTTAAAAATGAAATGAGGGCCTGCCAAATAGCTCAGCGACTTAAGCACCTGCCAGCAGGTGCAAGGGCCCTGGGTTCCATCCCAAGGGTTACCATGCCAGCCCCACGCCTGGGGTACTCTGAGACAGCAATTGAGATGGGGTGTGGTGACACATGCCTATAATCCCAGCTCTTGAGAGTCTGCAAACAGGCGGATCACTCAGAGTCTAATCTAGTAGTAAGACCCTGTAGACTTTATAAACCCTTCCCTAAAATACAAAAAATAATTTTTTTAAAAAAATTAAATGATTCTTATATCATCTATTGTTCCGCTTTTCACTCTTTTGTAGTGATTACAATGACTTCTGCTGAAGCTATAGAAAATGAATTTTTCAACAAATTAATGAAATGATATCTGTATGGTTCAAGAATCTCCTGTTATTTACTATAGTTCAAATAACTATCAAAATAAAATGTTATTTGCTACTGTAGTCATAAAACACCCTTAGGCTGTAAAAGATGATAATTAAAGATGATCCTCCCTAGATTCTACTGATCTTTCTTTCACTAGTGATTAAAATATCTGTAAGAAATCAAAACCGACATCATTAAGTTAGCACATGCATA
>PVKN010039725.1:0-10838 GCA_004027915.1 Capromys pilorides
GACAAAAAGAATTTGCAAGATTTGGAGTCTGTGAATTTAAGATTACGGTACTGAGATATATTCATTTACCTAAAAATTTCCTAAGTCTATTCTTTTTTATGGCAGAGTAGTACTCCATTGTATAAAGAAATCACATTTTCTTTGTCTATTCATCTGTTGATGGGTAGTTGTATAGATATTTCCCAGAGTTACTTATTATGAATTGTGCTGCTGTAAACATTGATATACATGTACCACTGTGATCTGATGATTTTAGCTATCTTGGGAAGATATCTAGAAGAGGAATAGCTGAGTCAAATGAAATCTCTACTCTTCAGGTTGGAGGATTTTCTATACTACTGTCCAGAGTGTTTGTATCAACTGACACTCCTACCAAAAGTGGTGAAAGGCTTCATTTTCCCCCAACTGGCATTTGTTATCGGTTATTACTTTTCTTTTTTTCCTTTTTATTTGCAGAACTGGGGATTGAACTCAGGCCCTCTTGCTTGCCAGGCAAGCACTTATTGAACTGAACTATCTCCTCAGCCCTCGTTATTTCTTGATGATGGGTATTATTTCTGGAGAAGAAATTTCAGTGTTTTGTAAATTTACATTTCTCAAATGGCCAATAATGTTGAATTTTTTTTTTTTCATGTATTTACTGGCCATTTGTACTTAGTCATCAAGGAAGTTTCTTTATTTCAGATGCCTATTTTAGGATTGGATCTTTAAATTTGGGGAAGCTAGCTGTTTTTGAGTTGTTTATATATTTTAGATAGTAGTTCTTTGTCTGAGGAGTAACTGGCACCCCCCTCTCATTTTGTAGGTTATCTCTTCAGTTTGTTGACAGTTTCCTTTGTTGTGCACAGCATTTCAATTTGAGGTGATGTCATCGAGAGTTTTAACTATCCTATATTACAGGATAATGAGTGTTTCTGAATATTTAGATTTTTGACTCATTTAGCTTAGTGCACAGTGAGAGAGATGGTACTAGATTTAATCTTTGGAAATTGGATGCCAGTTTTCAGAATACTTTCTGTTAAAAGTGTTGTTTTTCTGCCAATGAATTTTTTTGTTCTGTTTAGGAAAGATAAACTTTCTAGCTTTGCCAGGATTTGGTTCTGCAGCTTCTGTTCTGTTCCACTGATTCACAAGTGTATCTTTTTTTTTTTTTTTTTTTTTTTTTTTTTTTTTTTTTTTTTTTTTTTTTTTTTTTTTTTTTTTTTTTTTTTTTTTTGAAAAAAAGAATCACTGTAGTTCTATACCGTAGCTTGAAGTCCAAGATTTTGATACTCCCTGCCTTGCCCTTGTTACCAAGCATTGGTTTTGCTGTTGTAGGTATTTGTGGTTCAAACGAATTTTGAGATTGTTTTCATCAGGGGTATGAGAAATTATATTCATATTTTTGCTTGGGATTGCATTAAATCTGCATAAAAGTTTTTCAAGTATGTGTAATTTCACTCTATTGGTTATGCAGAGCCAGGATCAGGGGATCTCTTTCCATTTTCTGATATTCTCTTTGATTTTCCTTTTCAAAGTGCTATAGTTTTTATTACAGAGGACTTCCACTTCTTTGCTTAGGTTAATGCCTAATTATTTCATTTTTTCTGATGTTAATGTGAAAAATGTTGTTTGTCTAATTTCTCTCTCAGTGAATTTATTAGTCATATAAAGTAATGCTATTTATGTTTGAGTGTTTAATTGTATCCTGCTAAGTGCTCAAATTTGGTCATTAATTTTAGGGGTCTTTAGATGGCATTTTTGAAGGTTATGTAGTCTCACTTTATTTTTGTTCTCTTTTCTGTGCCAAATTTTGCCTAAACAAACATCAAGTTTTCCCCTTGTATTGCTTTTTCTGGTTTTGCAATTTCAAATCTTACATTTAATTCCTTAACTTGTTTGTGTCAATTTTTATATGTAATATAACATAACCATTCAATTTTTGGATGACTTAACCAATATTTCCAATACTGTTTATTGAAGTAATGCATTCTTTTCCCTGGTTTTATGTCTTTGGCACACTTGTGGAGTGCCATTTGACAGTGCATGTGTGCATTTGTTTCTTTTTTTCAGTTTTTTATTTTTTAATGAGAAATAACAATATGATGGTTTCAAAACACATTAGTAGTACATTCACAATAATTGACAAATTGCATATTGTTGTCCTCGTAGTAGTTATACAGAGCACAGGGTGTAGACATGACAAATTTTCTAATCTGTATTAGTAGGGGAGGAAAAAAAAACAAAATTTTTTTCTTCTCTTAGTACAAAGAGGGAGTAGTTGTATATACAGTCCAACGTTCGATAACTGTAGTGGGCTTATCATACTAATCTAGCTCTGCATTCTATGCCTCGTAATTAAGCTTTTCTGCAGGGTGATTAAGGGCAAGTTAAGGCCAGAACTGTATAACAGATCATTCCTCTTTTGTATCTTCCAGGATCAAATACCCTCAGGATTAAATTTGGAACCATGTATAGTGTTTTGTGGAGCTATTGCCAGTGTCACCCATCAGGACGTATTATGACCATTGCTTGACCAGTTTGCTCTCTGTGAAAGCCTTAGAGAATGTCCTCTCTCTAGGTGACTCTCCTGATGCACACTATACTTCATCTATCCTTTTCCTCTGAGGTCCCTTAATCTCCTTGAACAGAAAATTTGGGAAACCTCTGAGTTATAGGATGTTACAGCACAGGTTTTCTTATGTCTTGAGTACTTACAGACCTTGAAGGGCTAGGACCAAAATGTTGGCTAGCCTCATAGCCCTTCCTTTTCTCCAACTTTTGGTCTGTGAACTTACATTCTCAACCCTCCAGCAGACAAGCTTTATGATACTATTACTCTATAACATAGGTAATTGAGCTTAACATCACTGTCTTTCTTAGTATGAAACATCTTAGACTTATCTTGCAATTGGTATTTTCTGTCAATCATTGATACTCTAATAAATCTCTTTAGAATTTGATGAAAGCATTTACACCTTTTTACATGGACATTTAGAAATCCAAGAATGTACAAACTTGTAGCCTGTCAAGAGTGTGACATTTTGCCTAGTCTCTTACTCATACTTAATAACCTTTTTTGTTAACCAACCATTCACTTAAGAGAGAGTATAGCAGTAACTGAGTTTACATTGGAAGCAGTACACATCTAAAAGATCAGAACAACACATATTCCAAGGAAGTTCCAGTGTTGCATGCTGCTACCATCAATGAGAAAAACCTTTTGAAGGTTCCTAGGACCAATATTGAAATCATCTTGTGTACATAAGTGTATGTTTTTGCTCCTGCTATGTTTCCACTCTTTTCTGCTTCCAGTCACTTCGTTATTTAATCCATAAGACTTTGATTTCCATTCAGCTGTGTTATGCCTTTCCATTTTTGTTCCTTCTTTAGATTTCTTACACTAGGGGACTATATGATATTTACACATGTAGGTCTGGTTTATTTCACTTATGAGTATATGTTCAAGATACATCCATTTATATATGAAGTCTTCCAGTTTATCATTCTTTACAGCTGAGTAATATTCCATTCTATAAAAACACCACATCTTTTTCAACCATTCTTCAGATGATGGGCATTTTGGTTGTTTCCAAGATTTGGCTATTATGAATTGGGCTGCTATAAACATAGGTGCCCAGATATCGCTATGGTATGATGTTTAAGTTCTTCTTGGAAAATTCCCGGTAGGGGGATAGCTGGATTGAATGGGATTTCCAGTTCTAGTTTTTTAAGGAGCCTCCACACTGCTTTCCATAATGGTTGCGCCAATTGGCATTCCCACCAGAAGTGGAGAAGGGTTCCTTTTTCCCCACAGCCTCTCCAACATTTGTTGTTGGTTGATTTCTTTATGATAGCCATTTCTTCCGGGGTGAGATGGTATCTAAGTGTTGTTTTAATTTGCATTTCACGGATGGCTAGTGATGTGGAGCATTGCTTCATGTGCTTATAGGCTTGCTGAATTTCTTTCTCTGAGAAGTTTGTGTTCATCTTGGATGCCCATTTCTGGATTGGATCTTTGAATTTTGGGACTCTAATGGTTTTTAGTTCTTTATAAATTCTAGATAGAAGACCTTTGTCTGAATACTTATTAGTTAAATCTTTTCTAAATTTGTGAGTTGTCTTTTCACTCTGTTGATAATTTCTTTTGACGTGCAAAAACTTCTTAGCCAGAGGAGGTCCCGTTTATTAATGCTTTCAAGGGTTAAACGTGCAGTTTGATTTTTATCTATGAACATTTTGCCTACCCCTATGTGTTCAAGGTTTTCTCCCACTTTCTATTTCAGGAAATGTAATGTTTCTTTTTTAATATTTAGGTCTTTAATCCATTTAGACTTTCGTTTAGTGCATGGTGATAGACTTGGGTCAAGTTTTAGTTTTTGACATGTAGAGAGCCAGTTTTTCCAGCCCCATTTGTTAAAGAGGCTATCTTTCTTCCAGTAAGCGCATTTGACCCCTTTGTCTTTAGTTATTCCTTGTCGTGGAAGTATTTCACTTCTCCCTCGTACTTGAAAGAGAGTTTTGCCAGGTATAGCTGTCTGGGCTGAAATTTGTTTTCATGGAGGACTTGAAGCACTCTGCTCCATGCTCTTCTTAATTTCATGGTTTGTGAAGAGAAATTTGCCGTTATTCTGATGGGTTTTCCTTGAAATGTGATCTGTTTCTTTTCTCTATCAGCTTTTAGTATGTTATTCTTCCGCTGGATTTCCTTGATCTTCATTATTATATGTCTTGACGTGTTTTTAGTCGGGTTGATGTTATTTGAAGTTCTTATGCTTAAGCTACCTGAATATCCAATTGTTTTCTCATATTTGGGAATTTTTTCTGCTATTACTTCTGCCGATATTCTTTTTATATCATTTGTATTGACTCCTTCTTTCTCATTGATTCCTATTAATCTCACGTTGTTCATTCTTGCATCATCTTGCAGATGTTGAGTTATTTTTTCCTGCATCCTGGTTGTATTTAAGAGATCCTTTCTTACCTTTTTTCTAGCTGCTACTGTGTCTTCAAGTACTGAAATTCTATCTTCACTTTTGTTCATATGGTTTTGTCAGTGTGTGATTGAGATTTTATTTTCTTGTATATCTCTTTAAAACTGTTTTATGTGATCTATTTCTTTCTTATATTACTCAGTCAGGTATTCCATCATTTTTCTGTTCTCCTCTAATTTTTTATCAATGTCTTCTTTATTATTAAGTCTTTCATTATAGTTATCCTTTCTCTCTCTAGTTCAGAGATTATTTCTGCTCTGCTCCCTTCTTTACCTTTCTACATTTGTTCCCCTACTTTTGATGCTATTAATTTAGACATGTCTTTTTTTTCTTCAGGGATTATTTCTGTTCTGCTTTCCTCTATACCTTTCTGCAATTGTTTTTCCACTTCTGATTCTATTAATTCATCCATTTTTTTTTTATTTCAGATGTTGTCTCTGATCTGAGTTGCTCTATATGTTTCTGTAGTTGTCTGTGTATCTCGGATTCAGAGTTTTTGACTGCATGCTTCCCATTTTATTCCATGTTATCATCTCCTGTGTTTGATTTGGATGGGCTTTGGCCCTGTGACTTCATCTTACTCCTTGTCATTATCTTTTTTTGTGGCAATGATGCCTGTATTTTGGTGTAGTTATGCTGTTAGCACCTATGGGAGTTTGTTCTGGATCCACCAAGCTTGTTCCCCTCCAGTGGTGCCTGGCTGCGAGTTGCAGCTCAGGCCGCTGGCTGCTGTGAGGCTCTGCAGGTCTGGACTGTGGGTGGAGTCGTAGCTTTGGAGTTGAGGAATCTGAGGATGGAGGCAGGCTGAGGGTCCTTACCCAGCAGGTGCAGGCAGTCCAGCAGGCACATGGATCAGACCGGACTGCAGATGGGTTCGGGAATCACATTTGTTTCTATGTTCTCCATTCTTTTCTACAGTTCTATGTGCCCATTTTTATGGCACTATTTTTTTTAGTAGGTATAGGAAAAGATGTGCTTTACTAACCATCAGGAAGATACATTTGAAAAGCACAATGAGATATCACCTCCTTCTTGTTAGGATGGTTGTTATTAAAATAAAAGAAATAAAATTATTGGCAAAGATGTGGATAAAAAGATCATTTTCGATAGGAATGAAGCATGAAGGGCCTGATGAATGCCTAAAGTTTGTCCCCTCGGACACAAGAGATAACAACTAAATTCATCTCCCTTCATTCCATTCATGAACAACATTGTCTATAGCTCCTAAAAATAAAAATTCACTGTGGTCAAGCAACCAGTATCACATGGCTGAGGTCATCTAAATAACACATCTTTAAAGTGTCTTTTTGTGTTTCCTTGGGTTATTATATGTGCCCATTCTTATCACCAGAGATTGTACTTATAACTCTACGTGATCAGTACATTGCAAATCCAGACCATGATATAAGATGTGTGAAATAAGGCAAGACTTAAGCAAACATATATGATCAAAATAAACAGAAAGTCCAGAGTAGAAGTCAGAATCAGGGCTTTGAAGTTAAAATGAAAGCTTATTCAGATGTGCTGAAAGAATATGGTGATCAGAAAGCCAGTGTTTTTGGGTGCAATACTCAGCAGAATAGGCGGGAAGAAGACATTTTCCAGGTAGAATTCTCACTTTGGAAGGATGGTGGTAATGCTGTTGGCAAGAGTAAGGCAGTGTCTGTGTTCCACATGGCCTGATCTACTAGGCAGTTGACCAGTACCTGAAGAATTATTTGGAAAAAAGATATTGGAGGTCAGTTGGGAAATAGGGTTAAATATGTAATAGAAATTGAATGTCCTCATAGAGAAACACAGAGTTCTCAAGAGTTTCCTACATTTCTTTTCATTAAGCACATGATTGAAATTGGTGTGGGCTTAATATGTAGACAGGGAAAAGTAATCCTTGCTTCCTTGCTGTAGAGAGGCATGCGTTTCAAAGATCAAAGACTGGAAATGACAGAGAAATTGACAAAATAAGTCAGTATTCCTGTATTTGGAGGTGGAGAGATATACTTTTTATCTAGACTTCATGTTTCCTGGACTAGCACTTCACATTTAGACCCATATGCAATTCTTCATCTGTTTGATGAGAATGATGAAATATATCAGGAAATGGAATCATTTTCAAGATTTTCTCTTCTAACATTTTACTTTAAGAAATAATCTTGGCTGTACTGTGGAAACCACATTGGATTTAGGGTCACATCACTTGAATGTACCTTGTGCCCTCTTAATGACCATTGAATTTATCAGGGCTCTTTCGTGTTCTCAAAATGCAGCTGATATTTTCCCTATTTACTACATAGGACTGTTGCGAATGTGAAAATTTTTTTTTGAGGTTTAGGATAGAATATTTATTCAGAATGAAAGCTTTTGTCCAATAGGGGAACAGAAGGGGGACCCCAGTGGGTTGCCCCTGAATGTGAAAATTGATAATGTTTGTGGAAACTATTTTAAATACTTCAGCATTACAAACATATTAGTTTTATTGGTACAAGAAAGAATGCTTAACACTGAGTAGAATATAGCTCTTTATATAATACTAAAGCAATAATGCTGGCTTCAGGAGTTGCTATGTTTTTTTGGATTTATTAGGTTACTGGCCTACTGCATTGTACTTTCCAGCCTAATGCGAAAAATACAGCTTTCAAGTCCCTGTCTATGTAACAAATGTCTTATCCTCTGGGGAAGATCTAGTGTAGGTTTTACTTTGTATACGATATCATTAAGGATTAACGAAAATATTACTGAGTCATTGTCTTGTAAGCTATACTGTCTTGAATGATGTGCAAGGCAAAATGTATCTTTTGTAAAAAAATTGATTTTTTTCTTCTTAGTGTTATAGAAAAGCACTAGAATAATAAAATAACAAAAAATGCCTAACCATATGCGTTTGATTTTCTGTGTGTAAACTTCTGTTATCCTCATTGAAGTGTTCAGTGAACAAAATGTTTTTGTTCAATACCACATACATTATATAATAACCAGAATGAATAATTAGCATACTCATCACCTTAAATATTTATAATTTCTGTGTGGTAAGAACATTCAAAATCTTGTAGGCATTTTGAAATGTATAATACATTACCACATTAATGTTTTCTAGATTGGATCGCACAGATGCATGATACTTAAAAATTTGGTTCACATACTAGCAGAATTGAAGTCATCTGAGAGCTGTCTAGAAATTGAGAATCTCATATTCTCTGACAAGCTTATTGAATTAGAATCTGTATTTTATCAAGATTCTCCAAGTCCTTCATAACATTTGAAAGCCAGGAGTCTACAATAATCCGCCTTAAGAGGTCAACCCAGTAAAGTTTCTTAACTCCTTAGTCTCAGTTCCTGTGTCTCACTCCACTCATTTGGGGATATATATGTTAATTCTCATGTCTACCCTTTTACTGCTGGCCATTTTTAGATCTATATATGTTCTGCTACATGTCTGAAATTTTTCTTTTCCAAATGAGTGATGGTTTATTTCACCAACTTGATCTCCCTGTTGCTTTCAATATATAAATATATACTGTATGTATTATAGCTCCACCTCCTCAGAATCCAGTCCCACATCCTACTCATTCAACTTCACCAACAGTGTATGTGTCAAGGCAACTCTAGGGAGAATGAGCCTTGGAAAGCTAGTTAGGCAGTATGTACCATAGAAGTTGCTTCAGTTACATGAGGTATGTATATTTAAGTCTTATTAAATTGATTATTATTATTCCTCTGGTCTTAGTCAGGACCCTTTCTGTTGTTTTCAGAGTATGAGATTCTGAAAAGTAAACAGAGACTTCACTCTATTTCCCAGGCTCTCATTTATGTATGTAGGTAGAGGTATTTGTATAGTGTTATGGTTTGATCGAGAATGACTCCCACACTCTCATGTATTCAGAGACAGGATTTTGAAAAGTGATTGGATAATGAAGATGCTCTGTGGAACATCCATGAATGAGTCCAGCATCTGCCTGTATTTTTCAAAGGTGGAGCCCAGTTACGGGTAGATCATGGGGGATGGGGTGGGAGTATGACTTGGAAAGATGTGTCTCCCTTCCCAGCCCTTTCCATCTCACTCTGGTTCCTGGCTGTCATCAGACCTATATTATTTCTTGACAACATTCATTAGGGAATGTTCCACATCCTTGTTAATTAGAGTATGAATGAGTGGGTCAGAATGAGTGCTGCTGCTGCATAAAACATTGATGATCTTATCCTTATCCTGGAAAAGTTGGAAGTGTGGGTGCCTGAAAATTGTTACTCCATAGTATGTAATAACCATAGCCAAATGGGAGTCACAACAGCATAAAGCCTTGAATCTGGCTTGCATAGAATATTCATGGCAGCTTAAAGTAATTTGGAAATAATGAAAGACAGTGAACCCAAAAGGCAGGGCGAGTACTAACGCTACAGATGCATGATAGTATTTCGTCAACTAGTGCAAGAAAGAAAATGAAGATTATTTACAGCTCACTTTTCAAATGTTTGACTAGTTTGTGGCTGTGAAATTGGACTAGGATACCTAGCTCAGAAATTATAGCTCAAATTTCTGTCACTGTGCTGACCTAAGTGTTGTTATTTAGAATGAATGGGTGGCTCAGAGGTTTTAAGATGATAGAAAAATGGCTATATGCCATTATATCAAGAAGAAAACTTTCCATAACTACTGAGTAAAAAGAGATGGTCATTTGGAAAAAACAAGTATAGTCTATAGTGGGAAACCCTTCCAGCAATTTACATGGGCTTTAGATATGAATCGCATCCTGTAGCAGTTCTAAGAATGATTAATTGAAACCATTGTGAGTTGCAGGAGAGAGCACTGAAGTAAGAGTATTTTAGGTTTGATTTAATCATTGTCTTAGTTACTTTTTTATTGCTGGGATAAACCACTTGCAAGTTAAAGAAGGAAAGTTTGTTTGAAATCAATTTGTAGAGGTTTCAGTCTGTAGTCGACTGCCTCCAAGGCTGGTCTACATAACAGTGGCATACATGTGGCAAAGTTGAAAGAGTTGATGGCATGACAGGTAGGGAGCAACAATCTTCATTGTTTTCCTTTTCTTATTCCTTACAGGCCATAAGTCTATTGGTTGCTGTCACTCAAACGGGTGATGGGTCTTCTCTCTTTAATAAATCCATTACCCACTCCCAGAACTATACTAATCCAATCAGTGGACTGATCCCACATCATACACCTGTAGTCCATTCACTCCCCAAAGATCCACCTACGAGCACATAAGGTTTTGGGGGGACATCTGTACATTGGCCATGGCAATCATTTACTTTTTGTGTGACACAAATGAGCTGCAGTTTCATAATCTATAAAATGAGGCTTATGAAGTTCCAACTAGATAAGAAATGGGGAAATGCTGTGAAAATTACAAAGAAATGCAAACATCAGTGATTTCTTTTCTCTGAGAGAAGAAATGTAATTAAGATTTTTCTCAGTCTATCTTACTGCCTATTATCAAATATGTGTGAGCCTAGGAATTCAGCAGGAATCACCTTTCCTTACTCTAATGCTTGGAACACTGTTCAATGCAAACAGAATCATATGAAGAGTTTCTTTAAGTGTTGGACCCTACTTTCCACCATTGTTGTATTCCTGTTACTTAGTTCTTATAAGAGCATCTGAATAACCATTCAAGCTAAAGATTCAGCATTTCATTCCAACTAAAGATTTGACAGGAACATTCTAGAAAGTTTAAGGAACTAAAGTAATGTACTCCAGGGTCCTTTGTTCCTTTAATTGAGCCACATGAATCTATTATCTTGGAAGTTATCTAAATTATGTTTTAGGAGCTTACCTGACCCAACACTTACCTATTAGGTAGGCACCATACACAAGTGAAAAGTACCTTGAAAAGGTTTAATGGTTTTGTTTCTGAA
>PVKN010039726.1:0-10833 GCA_004027915.1 Capromys pilorides
TCTTCTTCTCCTTCTCCTTCTTTCTCAATTAGAGTCTCAGATTGGCTTTGAACTCACTAAGTAACCCAGACTGGCCTCAAACTCTCAACAGTTCTCCTGAGCACTTAGACTACATGTCCAGTCCTTAAATTGTCCTTAAATACTTTTACTTAAGGTTGACAATTTTTAGTTGACAGAAAAATAACTTTGTTTTCTTTTTTTCCTATAAAAGTTGGTGAAGTACTTCAATGGTTGCTTGTTAGGAGTATACTTTTGGAAGCATTACTTTTTTGTTCTGAGCCTCAGTTTCCTCATCTGGAATTGAGAGAATAAATCTTTTGAATCTCTAAGTTCCTGATCACCTGTGACACTCTGAATGTTATAAATTAGTGTTCAGAGTGTCTTTGTCCTTAAGCCTATCCCACTTACCAGGGATCATACGCTCAACAAGGGAACCACCTCCAGACCTCAAGTTGGTGCCAGCTGCCTCAGGACCTTTGGACCCCAAAGCAGCTCAACTGGAAGAGGAGCTCCCCACTCTTGTGCAGATGAAATAGAAACCCATACTTGTTTCTTGGCCACCAGCCTTGGGCTCAGATTGGTCCATTTATGAAGGGAGTTTCTCTCTTTTTAAAGTCCTCTTTGTCTTGATCAAACTGTGGCAATGCATTTTCTTAGGGATAAAATTCTAATTTTAAAATTTAATTTGTATGAATGAGCCCCAGGTAGAGAGTCTGAAATAAATTTGGTGTCAAGTTCATATTTTGTTTTAGTTTGTGAAGTGGTTTTAGAATTCCCCCGCCCCATGGCATGGGATGGGAGAGAACAGGAAAGGAATCTCCAGGAATAGTTCTCAGAAGTGTAAGCCCTGAGCATTACATTTGACCTCTAATATTTTTAATTGCTTTTACTAGAATTTCATGCAGCCACTCATTTCCCTCTCTGCCTTTCTCTCTGTCCCTCACCTCCACTTGCAATATCCCCAAAATAGTTCGGGATGAGAAATTTCCTTACAATCAGTTGAAAAATATCCTTAACAAGATTTTCAGCTTTCAGGAGAGGCATTATGATTTTGATAATTCTGTATCCAATTCCTATCTGTCTAGTGTTATACATAGTGAGTAATAAGGGTTTTTGATTTGAACTAGAAAGGAACAAAGCCTCTCAGATTAATTGTGTCCACTGAAGGTGAACCTTTTCAATCATCCTCAATTTTTGCCCTATTTCAATTTCTCCTTTTGCTAGATATAGCAATCCATCAGAGACAAGAACAGAATGTGTTTTAATACATTTACTATGTCAGAACATTTTTGATGTTGGAGCATAGATATTGAGAACAATAATTCTTATGACCATTTCCATCAACAAGTACTTGTTGCGTGGTATTTATGGTGTTACCTGAGGCAGCATGGTTAGAGAAGATCCAGGACTTTTTGTGTCTGATATAGGTACAAAGAGGGAAATAAGGGAAAAAAGAATTGAAATGATACACTATTGAGTCTCTTGGGCTTCTGTAAGGACCTAAAATGACTGAGATGGGCCAATTCTTGTGTTGTATAAGGTAGAACTTGTACTACTGTGGAAGACAGAGAAAAACAAGGTATACTAAACATTATTAATTACTAATTACTACTAATCACTAATTATTATTTCTAGAGATGAGAGACAATGCAGACATGAGAGAAATAACACAGAGTAGGGGGATAAGGGCTACTGTGATATCCTGGGAAGGCTCTCTGAAGAGGTGGCGTAATGAGGGACTGCAGGGATGCAGAAGGACAGGATGAAGAGCCAGGCTGAGTTCCCACTTTGACCATCACTAGCTGTGCATCATGATCTAAGTCCTTCAGGATGTCTCCCTCACCCAGTGAGAGAGAGAGAGAGAGAGAGAGAGAGAGAGAGAGAGAGAGAGAGAGAGAGAGAGACAGAGAGAGAGACAGAGAGAGAGACAGAGAGAGACAGAAAGAGAGAGAAAGAGAATCTGGGAAGTCTTCCAAATGGGACAGAGACAATCAGTAGTGTTTTTCGATGCACAATAAAACAATTTATTTAAAAACAATGCATTCATTACTGTGTTTGGCACATGAGGCAATGAGGCAGGCACATTCACACTTAACAGGTACATTTGGAGAGCTGTCGAAGCAAATCGTTACAGTTTTTTCACAAACTACAGTCACAATATACACGCAGTTACCTCTATGAAAGATGATCATCCTTGTTGATCAAGAAGGTAGAAGATATTTACATGGTCCTCAGTCCAGCAGGGCTGGCTTCTTCCAGGTGTCTGTGGCCCTCACTCTCTGGTAGCACCTTGAGTTTCCAAGGGCAGGTGAGGCCACCACTCACCTCTCACAAGACCCGTGAGTCTGATTCATTAGAGCCACCACTTCTCCCAAAGGGCAAGAGAACTTCTGGTGCAGTTGGGAAGGGGTAAAGTCTTCATTATAAGTCTCTCAGTATAAGATACTTTCTCTAAAACAAATGCATCAAGTGTGGAAGGCAGGTGCATGGTAATAACATAAGAGTCATTTATTTTCCCTGACACATGCTTCTCGCTCATTTCTTTAATTACTCACACTGACAGTTCTCCTGCCTTTTGACCTTTTGGTTTCATTTACTCCATGTAGAGCTTTGCTCTTCATTCTACACTGATATTCTTTGACACAATGCTAAAATGAAATGGTGAAATCATAGCAGGTAAAAATGAGAGAAAATATCACAGGTATTCTTTTGACTATTTCTACTTTATGCTTTCATGATGCAATGTCAACTTCCTACCTAAAGAATAGAAGCAGAATGGTGCGATATGGAATCAGTGGCTGGGAGACCCACACACTAACTCCAAATGAGCAGAGACGCCCCTCTAGCCTTTGAACCTCATCTCCACATGGGGGATGTTAATATAAAATCTAGACCTGAGATAACGAGATAGTGAAGTTCTGATACAGCCTTAGCGGACCATCCCAGGTGAGTGAATAACCCTGTGCTGTGATGCTTCAGTGTATTCGTCCTGTGTCATGGGAGAATTTCAGTGCTAGTTACTGGTGCTTGGTGATGGAGTCCCAGCCTCTCACAAATACTTCTTAAGGGTCTGTCAGGCTGTTTTTCTGCACATCTGATCTTGCAATGTGGTTAAATAGCAGTTCTAATGTGGAATGCAGTTGCTCTAAGTTTTACAGAATTGCAGAATGGTCTAGATTCTGCATGTCAAGGGAAACCTCTCCTTTCATTTTGCAAGTGCCCCAGTGACTTCATTTAACCCCTATGTTTTAACAAAACCTTTCTCATTATGTACCAGTTTTCCATTCTTATCTTCCCAGCTAAAAATATTATGAACATTGCTGGTTCCTTGAGGCTGGTTTTTCTGGAAATTTGTTCATAATAAAATGAGCCCTGCTTCTCAAGTCTCTTGTGCTTGTAGCTATGGATTTATCTCTTTGGCATCAGGGAGAGCCAGAGGAAGGAAGCGTACTTCCTGTCCAAGCTACACAAAACTCTTTGGGAACACAAGAAAGCACTCAAACATATACATGATTCATTTGAAACAAAAGATGCTTGCTCAGTGTAGAAAAACAAGCTAATTTCAATGATTGATAAGAACAGAAATCAAGAGATATACTTTATTAAACATATCATATAAAACTTTTCTGACTTGAGTCTTAAATATTTACAGTGTAGAAATGCCTTATAAAACTTGCAGGGTATTTTACCACATATAGCAGGGCAAGTAGATTTAGTCCTTCATGGTCTAATTTTGGTTCATTGCGTGCAATACAAATACCTATGGCCATTCACTTTGTCTAAAGAATTGAGTACTTTCCTCCAGCACCGTCTTCCACAAGGGTTAATTACATCCACTTCAGAATGACTTCTGTTAGAAAAACTTCTAACTTTTAAGCACATTCTGTGGATTGCCAGGGCATCTGAATTTTAAATACTTAGCCAGGGTCCATTATGACCAATGGCGAGGGAGGACAGCTGCTCTACTGTTCTGTGCCAGAGGACTGCGGTGGCCACCTGATCATGGGTAGATTCTATTTCCAGATACAGATTTATACTTAGCTAAGCGCAAAGCATCACCTGTGATCTTGCTCTGCACAGTGCTTCCATTCAACTACTCCAGTTGCCCAGAGGTGTTCCAGTTCAGTGGTAAGTTTCCATCACCAATGACTTTCCTATGGGAAGAGACTGCTGTGTGCATATGCAGATTCCAGTCATGATCCTCAGCTGAGTGTCCCTTTTTGGGTACAGACAAATCACAGAGCCTCTGCAGGTACATAGGCCCAGTTAAGCTAAATGTTTTGTTTTTACCCTGTGTCATTTTTGGCCTATTTAATGGATGCCTCTGAATTTTATGCTTTGTCAGAAGGAAGATGAGTAAGTGCATAGGACAAGTTACAGAACTGAGGAAACAGGCAGTAGGGTATAGGATTAAAAAGGTAGAAGAAGCTTCATATGATGACGCAAGCCTAGAGTTCCAACACTCTGAGAATTTGTGGCAGGAAGATTGCAAATCTGAGGTCAGGAGCTCAGCCTGGGCAACCTAATAGCTCAGCAAGACCCTAGGTGTGGATGTGGCTCAGCGCAAAGGCTCTCAGTTCTGTCCTTGGTACTGGAAAATAAAATCCCAACCAAACATGATTGCAACTGGCTGTTAAATTAGAGAATACTTATGTACTTGGGAGGTCACTCTGAAATTAGAAAAACCGTTAGTGATAATCTAAGGTGCTAAGGAGGATGTTGAGAGGTTCCTAACAGCAGATTGCTAAGGATACATTTTAAATCCTTTAGGGTCTTAGCCAAAATCAATCTATCATCTATGTCCATCTAGTATCTATCTATCTATCTATCTATCTATCTATCTATCTATCTATCTATCTATCTATCTATCTACCTACCTACCTACGAACATTTTTGTGTGTGATGCTGATTGAACCCAGAGCTTCATGCCTATTAGGCAAGCACTCAACCACTTGACGTACAACTTCAGCCCAAATAATAGTCTTTTGCTAAAAATTAGTTAAACTGTTCAAGGTGGAAAATTCTCCCCCACGGGAAAGGGACACCTGGTTGTCCCTCCAAAGCCACTGCTAGCTCTTTTATTTGCTACTGACTTGGAAAGTGCTCAGGCAGTTGTTGTGCTGGAGGTGGCTCTTGAAAAACACTGTTATATTTTCATCTGGTTGAACTTAAGTCCATAGCTTGAAATAGGCTATGATGAGTGTTTACACCATAGAAATTGGTAAATGCCAGTTCTCAGATGCAGTTGATTAACACTTAGCAGTTCTCCAAGGAGCTACAGCTATTTCTGACTCACACAGAAGGGAAATCAAAGGAGTTATTTGGTTCTTTGAAGAGTAAAGGTCTTTTATGTGCCCAGGTATAAAAAGAAGCCTGGTCAAACTTTGTAGGGTGGTGGCACCTTCTCTGGCAAAAACTGGTATGAGGCGGTTAGTAGGAACTGACACTTCATTTATGCTGGGTTGATCTGGGGATTTTATCCCTTTTTGTTTTTTGACTAGCTTCTTTTTAATTGGAGACCTCTGTATTGGAGGCATGACTTTAACACTGAAAAGTTATACTCCTTGAGTATTTTAGGCTCTGGGAATAAGTCCCAATTTGAGTCTGAATAAATCATTTAACTTCTCTATTTCTCAGTCTACCCATTTACAAAAATGAATGTCCTAGGGCTGGCTCCTTCCTTTGAAATATAGCAAGTGAAATAAAATGTGATTCTGGAGTTATGCATATTATATCCATGCTCCTGTTCTCAACTTTGCATCCATTCTGACCAGACTGACTAATTACTGTTCTCTTACAGATTAACCAAGGGTCAATCCCACCAAGAGTTGACTACTGGAGTCACTAAAACCTTGTGTACCTTGCCAATATATCCTGATAACTTTAAGGAACATTTTATACTAATTGCATGAACAGTGATATACTTTCAGCTACGCTGGTCAGATGGTGTATGAATTTATTATTGGTTTTCAAGGGCTGGCAACATCAGAGACACCTGTGAATCTTTGTAAACTTAGTTAATCCCAAGGTATTTTATGGCTTGGAAGGAGGAGCAAGAATTGCATTTTAAAGAGTTCCTAATTTTGTACTTTTTTCTTGCTGATGAACCAGTGGCATAAATCAAGTCCTAATCCAGAATCCAAATGTGATATTTATTTATTTATTTATTTATTTATTTATTTATTTATTTACGTGGGACCAGGGTTCGTAATCTTGGATTGGAGCCTGTTATTCTGCAAGAGGCTCTTCACTATAATTCCACTGTAATCAATGAGAATGTGCTTCATATTAGATAAAACATCTTAATCAAATACCTGTTTTTATATTATGGCTGGCTCAGCCTGCCCTGACGGTGGGGCTGGTGCAGTATGTGGTGCTGGGGATCAAACCAGGGATCAGGCCACGGTCCCTGCAGTTGCCAAAGCTTGCCTAAGCAGGTGCTTTAGACTGCTGAGCCATCTTGCCGGCCCCCTTTTTACTTTTTTTTAATATCTGTTTTCAATAAGTCATCACAAGTAATTATTCAGAAATACTGCATAATACAGTGATGACATTTTTAGTTGTTTCCTGTTTCAAATATTTTCTCTAGGTGGCAAAGCAGGTAGAATGTGAGGGAGACATAATTAGTTATGTTGGTCTTGGTACCAACTTCTCTGTGGCTTTGATTTATTGGACCACAAAATCCAGACAGATAAACAGCTAGTCAAAGTCCCCAGATCCCCAGGACCTGAGGTGTTTTATTAGGACTCTTCAACCACATCTACACAGCCACAACTCTGTTGCTAACCAAAACTTCCATTATACACATTGAGAAAGGAGTAGAAGCCATGTAGAAACCTTTGTCTGGTGTTCTCAAACAATTACAGGAAAAAAGGATTTCAGATCTAGACTTACATAAGAAACTTTTCAGTTTGTTATTCTGAAGAAAGGAACAGGCAACAAAGTAATTAGCATTTGTATATCTTCTTAGCATGTTGAACTAAATGTAGTAATCTTAAACATGCCATTAAAATCAGGAATAATATGGAAAAGATTTAACTCAAGGGACCCTTGCTGGAAATTATACATAAGGAAAAGTACATAAAAGTTTTCAGCCTTAAATTCTAAATCATGCATACACATTACTAAAAGTTTTTGTAGGCTAAGTAGATTACTGGATAAGATTTCAGTTGTCAACTGTGAAAATCAGTGACTAAACTGATTTATCAAAAGGTGATATAGTAAGAGAGGTTTTCTCCATTTCTGGCGAAAATATGGTTAACAGTGGACTGATAGACAAGCATCTCCTTTATTGTTTTGTGCTGAGAAATATTTTTCTTCTCTTTTTGTCCTTCCCAGACCCACATCTCTTTCCTTTCATTTGATATTGACAAAGCCAAGATGAAGAGTCATAATTTCTACAGTAATTACTTGCAATAGGCAAATCACTCTTCCTCTTGGTAGGTCCATTTTCTCATTTGTAAAGTTAAGAATTAGGACTGCAGAACTCGGACTCCTCCCTTTCCAGTGTCCTAGCACATGACAATGCTCCTTTCTTTCATGGGTCTCAGGCCAACGTATATTACTGCCTAAGTGCCATACAAGAAATGTTCTTTCATTCTTCAACTTCCCCACTGAGCTGGGCAAGCTGAGTTTGTCTGGGCACTCACATTCATGATTAGCTGGTGGCCTGTGCACAGAAGACTGGGAGGGAGAGTTCTTGCTGGGGCCTGTCCTTGCAGGTATCCCTAAGGTCAGGTGCCTGACATCAGTTACAGATAGCTGGCATAATGATCACAGTGAGCACTACTGGGTACACACTACTACTAAACACACTTTTATAATGAACATCTAAGACACAGACACGTGGTAGTGGAACCACATGTTTAATAATTATAGGCATGAAAGGAGAATTTTTTTTTTTTGCATAACTGGGGATCAAACTCAGGACCTTGCACTTGCCAGGCAGACACTTGTGCCCCTGAGCTATCTCCCAGACCCCCTGAGAGGAGAAATTCTTGGGATCACTTTTAATCCTCTTTCCCCAGGATCTACATGCCTGCACGTGACACAGAACAATTAACTGGTGAGAACTGTGGGTCTCATATTAAGCAGGCTGCCAGACAGTTGTGGATTTTCCCCTCTGTAACTTGGTCATTAGTGGTGGTGTCATGGGCAAATAGCCTTGACGAGATGGATGGTGCAATGTATTCCTATAGCTGGAAGTAGGTTCCACTAGAAGTATTTAAAAAGAGGAAAGCTGCTGTCAACAGAATGTATTTAGCCTAGAACCAGAAAGAAAGGGCAGTGCAAGGCCAGGGGTGTGTATCTGTGGCTGAATCATGCGAGACTCTGCTCTGCCCAAATCACTGCTCTTGACCACACAAACCTAGGAGACATGGGCAAACCAGCAAGCTCTGGTTAGTGACATCGCTACCTTCTGATTGGAACACATGGGACCTGCCATCTTTTGATCATGATGGTGGTCCTATGGCTTTAATCTTTGAATCAGTCCTTAACAACAAAAAGGGATCTTTGTGATTAGCTAGTTGCTGCTTTTCTCTGTGCTGAACCTGTAGGTATGATCATAATTAATAATGAAAATACTCTTAACAGTAAAAGCTGCCACTGTTGAGTGCTTACTACATGTTGAAAAATGGGATAGATGTTTTACTAACAGACTGCATGTAAACATTTTACAATAAAGGGATGCAGGTTGTTAATGGAGAATTTCAGGAGGGTTTGAAATTTTATTCAGAAAAATGTTTAAACAAAGAGAAGGGCAGATTTTTGTGATCAGCACCAAGAAATACTGCTTAGAAGCAGGGATGAGCTCTAAGCCCATCTAGTTCTGAAGAAAAGACATTTCCCCACTATTCTAAGTTCCTCTTAGATTTATTTATTTTTTTTTTTATTTTTTTTTATTTTTTTTTTTCTCTTAGATTTATAATTGGGATGATGGTGGGGGAGAAAGTGAGAAAGTGAGAAAGTCTCCCCACTCTAAGATTAAGATGGAACAAGCATGCAGTAAAATTTTTAAATTATCTCTCTGAACGTAAAAAAACAAATTGTGGCATTGCGATGAGATTCAAAATTTAATAGTCCATTTTGGAACAATGAACTAGTTTTAGGGATTCTGGTTTTTTGCTCCTTTACCATTCTGCACTTGATCTTAGCCAAAAGGCAGAGAAGCGATCCTTTACCATTCTGGTTCAAACTGTCTACGTATCTTTATGCAGTGAAAGCTGGTCATATTAGAACCAAAACCCCAGAGTTAATACCTTGCCTAGGTAATACTGGAATTAGTATTACTTAGCTATAACCAAATGAACTAAGTGTTTAGGGGACAGCCAGCTACATACAGTTAGCAATCTCACAATGACCCTAATCAAGGATATCAAGAATGGTGATACATTACTAATAACCTCTTTCAAGCTCTTTAAAGTGACACTGAAGGAATAAACATGCTGTAGTTTTGATTCCTATAAAGTTGTACCACTGAATTTCAAAATATTTTTATTTATCTCACCTTAACAGTTATTTTACATGGTTGTTTATTTCCTATGTCAAAATATCTGTCCCTATTTTTTCCTGTTTGGATAACTGACATTCACATGACATCGTAAGATGTGTCACCATTGGTGCTGACCTGAGTGGTTTTTCTTTCACTAGTTAATATCTGGATCTATGAAAGCCACTCTGATTTTCTTCCTGAAAAGAGTACAGCTTTAGCACTGGGAAGAACATGACTGTCTTTGCTTATTGCATTTGCTTTAATTTTAGACATGATTCTACCTTTCTAAAGAAGGGTAATATGCTGATGAGTGAGCAACACCAATTAGTCTTAAATACATTTGTCACACTGCAAACAGTTTAAATGAAATTTCTGAAAAAGAATGAGCTATCCCACTCAAATGCAAGACAAATGTGCTTGACTGGCACTTGGAAACAAAAAAGAAACTCATAAAAATTTAACATCAACTTGGCCAGACTTTTGGTTGAATCAGAAAAACAAAGTGCTGCTCAATAAAAAGCTAAGGAGGAGAGTGATGTGGTTTTTGCTTCGAAGGCTGAAATAATGAACAGAAGGATGGCTAGCTAATTCTTTCACAACATATCTACATAGCCTCCAATTCCAAGGGCTATTTAGTACAAAGTCTTGCCCTCGTACAGTGGCTTTTCTCTTTGGAAATGCTTAATCCATAGGCATACAGATATGATTTCAGTGGATAGGGAATAGCTAGTGTTTAAAATTGTTTCAAAGTGAACCAACAGTTCTGGATTGGTGGTGGAGTGCACCATGCTGACACCATCTCACCCTAGAATTATTCACATGGGGAGTGCCTGGCCAATGTCAGGCATTTTCATCACTCAGACCCTGCTGGTTTTCAAAGCTCTGAAACGATAACATGGTTATAACTCTGCAGCATGTACAGATTCTATAACCATGCTTAAACATTATTTTTCTGTATGTGTCCCAGGCTACTTAGCTGACTCAGTGAGATGGTGCCCTGCCCAATGCTTGGACTGGGATAGTTGAGGCAGGCTGGAAGGCCTTTGCAGATGAGGCCACAGTGCTACCATCTGCCCTAATTGTACTCATGCCAAGACCAGTAGCGCCATGCTCACTACAGGTTTTCTTTCAGATAGTGAAAGATGTACCACATTGTATTCCACTCACCCTGGAGAGACCATCTTCCTGCTGAATGACCACATGAACAAGCAAGGACTTTATAAGGCATTTCTTACAAAATTAATCACGTGGGGATTCATCATGATTTGCTCGGTTTGTTATGAAATAGCAAAGTGATCCACAGCCTTGAATACATCAATTACAAGTGCAACACATACAAG
>PVKN010039727.1:0-10854 GCA_004027915.1 Capromys pilorides
TAAAGTCAGCCTAAACTACATAAGCATGTTCAAGGCCAATGTGCATTACATAGCAAGACCCTGTCTCAAAAAACTTAAAATAATAAAAATAATGCATTGTATAATTCCAACATTAATGCATGTCAGGTGATATTCCAGCCAATAGGCAGTATTCAATAAATACCAATCATTTTCCCTGCAATCTAATAAAACAAAAATATTACAGCATGGAAATTAATTAAATTGCAGGTGTCTTTAGTCATAGTTTGGACTTGTGGAATGCAGCTATATATGAATGTCCTTACTCTGGTGTGAGTGTATTTTTCATCAATCAAGGTTCTTCCAAGGAACAAACCAATACAGAATAAGTATATGTGTGTGGAAAGAGATTTGTTTCAGGGAATTGGCTCAGGAAACATGGAGGTCTGATAAGTTCAAAACTTGATAGGACAGGCGAGCAGGCTAGAGACTCAGGAGTTTATTGAGTTTATTGTAGACAGTCAGTTGCAATTCACATAGAACCAGGGAGGCTGACACTGCAGACAGGCAGAAAGAAACCTGCTAGAAAATTCCCTTTTGTTTAGATGCAGTCAGCTTTTAGTTCTTTTCAGGCCACCAGCTGTTTAGATGAGATCCGCTCACATTACGAAGAGAAATATGCTTTACTTAAAGTCCACTGATTTAAATGTAATCCTTATCCAAAAATCATCCTCATGGAAATATCCAGAATAATGCTTGACCAAATAGCAAGTTAACACATACAATTAACTATCCCATCGGTCATTGCTAATTAACTCACACCAACATAAGTTAAATTTTTTTTATTCAAGTTAACCTCTGGACACTCAATGTTCAGAATGGAAGCAGAGTTAGGCAACACAAAGATGCAGGTTCTCTGTTGTGATTTCCTAGAATCTTGGCTACTTTTCTGGCTCCATCTACCCTATACTTCTTTTGAAGACAGCCTGCTCTGTTGCTCTATATTCCACTCACACTTGGTGGGTACCCAGTTCTACATAATCTCACTATGGCATGCCTTAAATCTCAGTGGTTTCTCTCTTTGTGTCTGCTAAGGAATCTCTGAATCCAGGTTTGGTCACATGTCCATCCTTATCTACTTAGCTGTGGTTAGGAAAATTAAATCAGCATGTACAAATATGACCACTTCAACCTATTCTAGCAGATGATATAGTCAGGACTACATTCTCCTAGGATGAGATTAGGGACAGTGCTTCATTTATTTAATTAACATGAATGCCTTACACATACATGGTTGAAATGTACTCAAGCTTAAAACGTTCTGCAGAAATCCAAACTAAGATTTCATTCTGTCAATGAAGATGTACTTTTTGCTAATATATAACAAGAGGAAATGGGACTTTAGCTGTACAACCTGAGATTAGGTCATAAAAAACAGTATTTCTTAAGTGGAGCATAGAAGTCCTGGAAAAGATAGTAGTCTCTCTCCTCCTTTAAAAGAGTATCCTGAAGTCATGAAGAAGCACTTTTCAGATCCCACCCTGCCACCCTTATTAAACCAGCACGATGGGCTCTGACACCTTCTCATGCCGCCATTGTTGATGGCTCCATCACTGCTGAAAGCTCCTATGGAACTGTTGGTCAGATCTTCTGGCTGGCAGAAATTCCATCATTCCAAATTTATACCCTCAAAAAGGAAAGTAAAATAACACATTGTTTAAAAGAAATGTGATAGTAGAATGAATATGAATAAGAGTTTTATGACACTTTCAGTTAATCATGCTTGAAAGGATTCAGTATACAAAAATTACTAATGTTTTGTTCAAAATGTTCCTGTTTTCACTAATATTCATTTGAAGGGAAAAAAATCCATGTAAGTTTTTATGAAAGCATAATTTACTACTGTTTTTGATAACGTATTAGTGAATAAACTGAAATGCATTTCCTCAAATGGTAAATGAGGCCATTTGATTCTCCTAAAAACCACAGTTTCATCTGTTCTTTGAAAAATTTAGTTTTTCTTTGTTTTCACTTTTTCATTAGTACATATTTGCAGTGCACAATGATTATATTGCTGTGAGAAATCGGTGCATGCACATAACACAACTTAGTATGATTTTATCTCCCACCACTGCCCTTAATATAGTGAAATGAGTGTTACTTTGGTTTTACATGTATAGCAATTCACACATCAGCAATGTACAATAGTAACTTTCTCTCACACTCATTTATTGATTCTTCCTACACTTATTCTACAATCATCTATTGCTGTGTCAGAAACTGTATATTAGAAATTTAAAAATGAAGAAACTAACCCTTTGATCAAAAAGAGCTAAAAATAGAGTTAGAGATACAGACAAGGAAATTGAGAATAACAATATGGCTTGATATATGTTGTCCTATTGGGGGAAACCAATTATAGCCAGGTGAGCTGGAAGGATTTTCTGGGAAAGTTGGCTCCTGAGCAGAGGACTGAAGCAGGTGTGTATGGGAAGATGGGGTACGAAGAATGTTCTGGGTTATCAGAGAGACCTGGTGTGCACCCACACAAGAGCTAGCCTTGAGAACCAGCCTGCAGAAAGGACTGCCATAAGGGGGCTGAAGGAAAGCTTGGAAGGAGCGTGGTGCTGCATGAGCAGTAGGGCTGCTTGGACGACCGACATCAGATCTATTTACGTGGCTCTGCTGTGCAGCGTGCACTCCCCGAGCTGGCTGCCTCCTTTAGACGGCTCCAGCTGAATCACAATATTGCCACCTCCTCACCCTTTGCCTCAAAGCTCTGTAGATAGTCGCACTGCCCCCAGCTGTGCAAGTGCGGAGGGGAACCCAAATTCATTAGTCATTAAGTGTGGGAACTGCTCAGCAGCAGCAGGGTGCCCTATTATGAGGGTTACACTGTGGGTGGGATTCTTCAGTTGTCCTTTGTTGCTGTTTTCTTTGTGCCTCTGGCAAACTCATTTTCCATATCCAAACTACTTTGCAAACTGCTTCATCATGGCAAGACATTTTATTCTGTTTTGTACATTTCAAGTGTCTTTGTCCAGAGCAATAATGGCTTAAGAGAATTATAGTAAACAAGTATTAAACATGTCCAGACAGCTATGAAATGATAGGCAAATGGAATAGTGAACTTACTTAAGAATTGCCAGTGATGTGTTCCTGGAAGGAGGAGTAGATGTGTATTCACATGTGTCTCTAGCAGACAAACAGTTGACTTCCAGACTTTAAAGGAATATTCTAGGATGGCCATTCCCTGCCATCCTGTAAAATCCTTCTGTTCACACCAACAGTGGAATTTCAAGAAAACTTTCTTTAATGGAGTCATAATTTACATCAAATAAAATTCATGAATTTTAATAAGCTCATGTTTTTATAGATGTATTCACCTATGTGATCACCACCGACTCTAGACATGCTTGTGTTCATTATTCTAGAAAGTTCTTTGGTTTCTTTTACCTCCTCACAGACTTCTGTCACTGTATTGTATAGGTTGTAGTATAGCACATCCATAATATCCAAGCTAGTCAACTAAACTTTTTACCATGCCCTGCTTTGTCTTCTTTGAAATAAAGCCCTTATTAAATCTCTCCTTTTCTCCTGTTTACTTACCTGTCTAGTGTTTTCCTGTCTGGTCATGATGGACACATGTATCTGCTATCTTGAGGGCCTAGAAATACAATAAGATTTCTCTTTCTGAGCCTCTCCTATGTCTCTCTGTTGGACACACCTCATTGTCCTTCATATAAAACTATGATAGAAAATATACTGTATATTAGCTTTCCTGATCTACGATTCTGTACAAGTTGAACCACAGAATATGTGTGCTTGTGTACGCTCTCTTCCTCTCAACATAATGTTTCTGGGGTTTGTATATTCTATGTAGACTCTCACTGTGTATATATAAATACATCAAATCTGGCTTACCTTCATTTTTATCAATGGTCATATACTTCATGTTCATTTTGATGCCAACAAATATAGGTGTTGAGAACATTCTTGGAGACACAAAACATTTATCTGCCTTGGCACACACCTAGGAATAGAGTTGCAGTGTTATAATGTAGGTGTGTTTGACCTCAGTAGATACTAGCAAAGAGTTTTTTCAAAATCACCATTGCATTTTATACTCCCTTTAGTACAACATGCAAGGGACTGAGTTGCTGTATACTGTTACAAACAGTGTTATTGTCCCTTTACCACTTTTCATTTTCAACATTCCTTTTTGCTAATATTTCTTATGTTTATAATTTTCACTTCCTTAATGAGAGAAATGGTGCTAAATTTCACATGCAACATATTCTTTAAACAATAAAAACAGCAAAAGGCTGTGGATAGAGTTGAGGAAAGATAGGATGAAAGTGGACATTTTTTAAGTCATGTGTCTAGCATAAAATACATGATTTCTCTTATGAAATCATCAGTGAAGAAGTGTTATTATCTGCAGTTCTCAGATGAGAAAGGTGAGATTGAGCAAGTTTAGATGACCTAGATATAGTGATAATATTAATTGCTTTGCACTGTGTTTGGAGGAATTAAATGAACTAATGCATGAAGTTCTGAGACTAGTGCCTGGCACATGGGAGCATTTAGTATGTTTTGCTTTTTGGAAACAATGCTTCAAATAATGAATAAAAGTAAATTAGTGTGTGGCTTTAAGGAAAAGCAAGAGGTAGTTGAGTGTGTTTTATTCCTCTAAAGTTAGCACCAAGAAATTATAAAAATGGTTGGCTGCACTACTATCAGTGTATTCGTAGTAGAAAATAGTCCTCCACAAGATTTGCCAAATTGTTCTCAGCTGAAGTTATTTCCTTGAGTGTGGTTGTGATGGAAAGTATCCAGCTTTCAGAAAGAAGGCGTATTCTGTCATTAAATTCACTGATGGATTTACATCTCCACCAAACTTGTTGAGTGTATTCTATGCATGGAATTTCATACTCTTTGCTGGAAATAAGTACTTATATATAGCCACAGTGCTTTGCCTTCCTGGAGGCAAAACGAAGATAAGACTTCTTATCTAGGGAGGCTGCCCCAGCCCCACCTCATCTATTTCTTTAATCAGTTATACTTGGCCACTTAGACAGCTGCTAAGGATTTACTGGGTTCTTTTTTTCCCAACTTTATTCAAAGTCTCTGTAGTCAGGAAGATTCATGACTGGGACAGGTTTTTGCTGTTAAATATCCTATAAATAATTGTCAGACATTACAAATTGCTGTGCCTGTATTTGATAATTGTTTCCTCAACTCAAGCTTCTGAAGTTTCCAACCTGATTAGGCAGGCTTCTCCAGCACGTAGTCATATTTTGACCCCAGCAGGTTGAAAAGTTTTCACAAGATACTGAGATGATAACTAGGGATACATATCACTTTGTTCTAAGGTTCCCATTTCACTTTATTTTTAATAACTTTCATTTTTTTCAAGAAAATTAAATAGTAGCACATTTACTTTGGTCACTATTGGGAGTTATTGGAGCAAAAAAGTGTATGTGCTTGAGAAAATTTCAAATTCAGTGTGTGATTTATTAGGAGCAAAGAGCTATTATTCACTTTATTTATTTATATTTATCTGATACTCAAGAGGACTTGAGGTAATAGTTTTCTTAAAAACAAAAGACAACTTCTTTGATTTTAATAAAGTATACCTCTAAAGTTTACTAAAACAGAAATACTAAATTTACATACTTCTCTCTCCTTGTTGGTGGAGGGATGGTGTCAGAAACCTTCAGATACCCAGATATGTGGATGCTCATGCTTCTTAGAGAAAATTATATGGTATTTGCACATAGCCCATACATATCTGCCCTTACATTTTAAATCACTTCTAGACTATAACACCTAGTGCAGTGCAAATGCAGTGTGCAATGTGTAAATGGTTATTACACTGTGTTGCTTAGACAGTAATGATAGAGGAATGTTGGTATATATTCAATGTAGATACAAATATTTCCTGAATACTTTTTTTCTATGAATTGTTGAATCCATGGGTGGATGCAGAAAGCCAGTTCTGGTAATCTATCAAAAAATGCCAAAATACAGAGAGGAGGGGAAAAGCATTCATAGTGGAAGAAAAATGTATGTACAAAGCTGTTGTGGTAGGAGCAGGCCTGGTCTACTGAGTGACTTTCAGCTGATCATGGTAACTAAGGAAAGTACACATGAGAGAAAGTAAGCTGTGTGCTGGACCAAGGACAGAAAGTAGGCAGGGCTCATGTGTAAAGCTCAGTAATGTAGATCGTGCTTGTTCAGAACATTCTGGTATGTTCCTAGAGGAAAATGCATTTGACAAATATGTATAGAAATTAGTCATGTGGCAGAGCCTAGAAGAGGTGCTAGGAATGCAAAGATAAATAAAATTCATCTCTGGCTCTCAGAAATCGTAAGAGGTAGACCAGCACAAGCACAAAGGCAATTCAAGGGTAGGAGGTTCCCATAGCTCAATGTTGTGGAAGTTAGAAGCATAAAGGAGAGATTTGTTTGCTTTGTGAAACAGCCCATTCCATTTACTACCCAGGTAAGAAATTATTATGTTACTAACCCAAATTAATATATCTGTGTGTCACTTCTCATATTTTCTTTGCGATGAAGAGAACGTTGGAAACATATTTGAAAAAGGTTCATACTGGCATTCCACTTTCACAGATTTAGTGTTGAAGCTTAAATGGAATCCCATACAAGGAAAACTAGAATGCAATTTTATTTAATTGCTTTTTCCGAGCAGCCCAGAGAAAAGCTATTGGACTTCGCAGGCCTTTACCAGTTTTGTTATCAATAATACAAGAGATGGATGTTTAAATGTAGTTTTCTCACAGGGGAAGCGCTGTCACAGGAGCCAATGACCTAAATTGTCGTTAAGCATCAAACTTTCCAAAGTGAAGAGGACACATCTGCCTTTTGAATATTAAAGTAGTCACTAAACTGGGTCAGAAGCCTACAAAGGGCGCTTTGATAGTGTTCTCTTCCTTGCAGAAAGCGATGTCTTGGGTGTTTATTACCTTGAAGAAATTAATTGTATTTCCTGTACACACTGCTTCCAACAGAAGAGCTGTTTTGCGATATTTACTTTTGTGTCATTTTTTTAGAGTTTTTTCTTCTGAGCTTGGGACTTAGCCCACACTCTGTGTACTCCTCAGTTTCCTTTTCTACATCTTCTTCAATTACATGTACACAAAATTCAGTCACTCAAAACAGTCTTAATAATTATGCCAGATTGCTTCGGCAGATTTTCTTACCTCAGATTCCCATGGAGGAAGAAGGTTGGGACCAAGCATGAGAGGGCTTGATTTGAACATCTTAAAGGACAAGAGTGACTGATTAAAGAAGTGAGTGCTCAAGGGGGAAGATATCTTATCCATAGTTCATTCAGTAACACCTATACTCACAGATACACCGTTTCTTTCATGGATGAGTAAAGGAGTAGGTAGGAATGAGACACAGGAGGTAGAGAGAGAGGAGCAGAACAAGAAAGTAAGCCTCACGTGTGGGCTTCAGGTGGCTGTACAACCCAGTGGAAAGCTACAGTTTGCTTTTAAACTTTTAAGATAAAGCAAGCAGGTGAATGGTAATTTAACATCTAAGTGCACTTATCAAAGAAGAAAGATTAGTTCTTTTCACCAGCTAGGATAAGAAATATAATGGTTACAACCCAAGGGCCTATGCTACATTTGTTTTTTTTATTCTAAGCTATTCTTTCATTTATTTGGTATCAAATAACAATAATTTTGTTGATTATTTATTACATCTAACACAAAGGACTTTCCTTGAAGAAAGTGTTCAATGGTGGGCACATAATAATACTTTTTGTAGTTTTTTTCTTCCCTTTTTTATAATCAAGTTTGTTGCTGCATTGTAAATATACATAATGGTCACTTTCACTGTAGGGACTTTGTATCTATATGTGTTTCATTTCCTCTTTTATTTTACATTCCCTTAACCTCCCTTTAAGCCCCCTTTCCCTCCTTATACACAAAAGCTTTGTTTATATTTTTCATTTTCTGTTCCTCCTTTCATTCCCCTTCCCAGTTGAGCATTTTCTTCGTATTTCATAGTACCCAGAATAGATTCTGGTCCTTATTTGCATTTTCAGTTTCTCATAAGAGATAGACAGCGCAATACTTACCATAGTGTGTTCAATTTATTTCACTTAAGAGTATGGTCTCAAAGTCTATCTATTTACCTATAAATGTCTCAAGTATATTATTCTTTATGGCTCAGTAGTACGCCGTTATATTAAAAATTACATCTTCTTTACCCATTCATTGGTTGATGGACATTTGGGCTGCTTTCAGTGTTTAGCTATTACAACCTATCCTGTCACAAACATGTGCATATATATATTGCTATGGTATGATTTTTTGTTATTTTAAAGAAATAAAAACAATGATGTAGTTTCAAAACAAGATAATAGGAGATTAATAGTAATTAATGTTTTGTATGTTATTATCTTTAAAGTAGCTCAGATTGCAAGATATAGGTGTAAAAGATTTTTTTTTTCGAACTTGAACTTGCCAGGCAGGCACGTGTGCCATGGAGCTATCTCCCCAGCCCCATAACAGATAAATCAAATCATATAAGAACAAACCATTCTTTTTAATGAACTAATAAAATTGGTAGTATATTTATTTATTTTAATATATATATATATATATATATATATATATATATATATTCCTTCTTTGTTTTTTTCCTCCATCCCAGTTGTTCTTTTCCTTTTAGCAGTTTCCTCCCCTTTCACAATATCTATTTTACATTTTGAATCTTATTTACTCTTTAAATTTTTTACACTTGGGAGACAATATGATGTTTACACATGTGGGTCTGGTTTAATTCATTTATGAGTATGATGTCCAGTTACATCCATTTATCTATAAAAGTGTCCAGTTTATTCTTCTATATAGTTGAGTAGTACTCTATTGTATAAAAATATGATTTTATCCAATTTCTTGATGATGAGCACATGAGTTTTTACCAAGATTTAGCTATGACAAATTGTGCTGCTGTATAAACATGAGTGAATGTATATTGCTGGGTATGATGTCTTGAGTTCTTCTGGGAAGACACCCAGAGGGGGATTGTCTGGATCAAATGGCACCTCTAACCCTAGCTTTTTTTTAGAAATCTGCACATTGACTTCCACAGTGGTTGCACCAATCTATATTACCAACAGTGGAGAAAGTTTCCTTTTTCCTCACAGCCCTGCCAGCATTTATTATTTGTTGACTTGTCAATAGCTGGTATTCTTTCTGGAGTGAGGTGGTGTCTCAGCATTGTTTTCCTTTGCATCTCTTGAATGACCAGTGACAGTGAACATTTTTTATATGTTTATTTTCCATTTCTACTTCTTCATCTGAGAAATGTCTGTTCATTTTGGATTTCCATTTTTGGGTGGAGTTTTTAAATTGGAGCAGGGGAATATGAGTTTTTTTAGTTCTTTATTTCAGATATTAGTCCTTTGTCTGAGGAATAGCTGGCAAAAATACTTTCCCACTCTGTGGATTGTCTCTTCATTCTGTTGATGATTTCTTTTGATAGTGAAAAGCTTTTTAATAAGATGATATTCCTGTTATTGATCCTACGTAATATTTCTCTTGTACCCTGAGTTGTGTTCATAAAGTCTTTGCCTACCCTTATGTGTTTAAGAGATCTACATTCTTTCTTACAGCAGATTTATTGTTTCAATTTTAATATTTAGATCTGTGATCCATTTTGATTTTAGTTCATGGTGAGAGACATGAGTCTAATCTTTGTCTTAAACATATAGAAAACCAGTTTTTTCTCACATCAATTAATAAAGAGGATTTTTTCTTTTGTTGAAGGAGTTTAACCTCTTTGTCAAAGATAAAGTGGTTGAGTGTGTTTGGAGTTATTTCTACATCTTCTAATCTGTTCCATTGATCCTCAGGTTTGTTTCTTACATCAGTAATGCTGTTTTTATTATTATCACAGTTGCTTTGTAGTTTGACTTAAAGTCAGAGTTTGTGATGCCTCCTCACTTACCTGTGGTGCCCTGAATTGTTCTTGGTATTGTAGATCACTTCTGGTTTTAAGAAAATTTTAGGATTGTTTAATTATGTGATGTATTACATTGATTTTTTAAAATCAGGACTGCATTAATTTTTATAGTATAACTAGTGTATGTTCATTATTTCTTCACAAGAACAAAGGATATCTTTCCATTCTCTGATATCCTCTTTAATATCCTTTCTCAGAGTATGGAAGTTTTCAGTGTAAAGATCTTTTATTTCCTTTGCTAGATGGATGCCTCAGTATTTCATTTTTTGATGCTGTTATGGAAGGTGTGGTTTCCCTAATTTCTCTTTGTTGTTTATGTTTGAGTTTGTTATTTATAGGAATGCTGCTAATTTTTGAGTGTTGATTTTGTATCCAGCCATACAACTAAGTTTGGCCATTAAGGGCTGGCAAAATAGTTTAGCAGTCTAACATACCTGCTTAGTAAAGCTTAGGCAACTGCAGGGCCCATGGCTCAATTCCTGGCACCATATGATGTGCCAGCCCCACCCCCAGGGCAGGCTGAGCTGACTGTAATAATAATTAAAGAAAATGTTTAGTCATTAAATCTAAAAGTCTTTTCAGATATTCTATGTAGAGTATCATGTCATCTGCAAATAACGCAAAATTAACTTCTTCCTTTCCTATCTTTATTCCTTTTATTTCTTTTTCATTTAATTGCTTTGGCTGATATTTGAGATTGATTTGTAATTTCACTGCACACAATTTGATAATATGCACAAAATAATTTTAATTCCTTTGCATTTACTTATATATGTTCTATGAGCCAGCATGAGATCTATTTTGGAAAACATCCTAATTACAGCAAAGAAGAATGTTTATTCTGTTACTGGTGGATAGAGCACTCTGTAAACATCTACTACCACAGGTTTG
>PVKN010039728.1:0-10825 GCA_004027915.1 Capromys pilorides
GATCCCCAGCACCACATGCTGCGCCAGCGCCACCACCAGGGCAGGCTGAGCCAGCCACAAAATAAATAAAATAAACAAACAAACACAACAAGCAAACAAATAAATAAATAAAATTAAAAAAAAAAAAAGAAAAAGAAAAAGAAAAGTGAGCTGAGATTTGGTCTACTCTTCTCCAACTTATATATTTCTCAAAAATTAAAAAATATTTATCCTTGGGGAGATAGCTCAGTGGAATAAGTGCTTGTCTGGCAAGCACAAGGTCCTGAGTTCAATCCCTGGTACCACCAAAAAAAAAAAAAAAAAAAAAAGACTAAAGTTTAGTTTGGGGCCAGTGAAATGGTTCAGTGGCCTAAAGCGCCTGCTTAGGAAAGCTTAGGCAACCTCAGAGACCTCGGTTCGATCCCTGGCACCACATGCTATGCTAGCCCCACCCCCAGGGCAGGCTGAGCCAGCCACAAAAAAAAAAAATTATTTATCCTCATGAATTACTGCTCATAAAGACAATACATTAGATGAGACCAGATTAATTGTCAATAAGAATCTCAGTAAAGGCAAAGGGCTTCTAATTTAATTTTTTATCTAATAATGAACCTCATCAAAGCTTTGGCTTTTCCTTTGATGTGTGACACAGAAGACAATCTCAGGTTAATTAGACATCTGCATATTTCAAATCATAGGCCCAGACTGTTATAGACAGATATCCCTATCAAATCAAGCCACGTGTGATCTCATATTGCTGTTATTCTGAGTTCAAAGGCTTGAACAAAGGAAGGGCAGAATCTGTGAACAGCTATGACATAAAACATAGGGCTTAGATAAGAGGAATATAAATTGTTATTAGTGCATTGAGTGTCCTGTAATTAATATCAGACTTACTGAGGAAATCCCTTCCCACCATGCTCATTCAATAAATTTCCACTTATTAAATCATTACTATATGCTTGACTCTGGACTAAGCTCTGAGTATAAAACAGCAAACAAGAGAGAACTGATTCCTCTTTTTACAGATTTGTGCTCTAGACAGGGAGGTAAAGAATGAACAAACAACCCATAATAATTGCTTGTGGTAATATGAAAAAATAGAATGCTCTAATAAAAAACTAAGAATGATATAAAGATCAGTAAACAGCTGGGAAAGTATAAATTAAATGCAATGAGATGCTATTTTACAAGAATAAAAAAGTAAGAATTCACACATTCCCTTGGTAGGTATATAAACTGGAACAACTATCCCAGGAAACGATTTGGTAATGTCTAGCGAAGTTAGTAAGTACTTATAAGGCTGGGGGTATAGCTCAGTGGTACAGTATTTGCCTAGTATGTGTGAAGGGCCCTGGGCTTAACCCCTAGTACTGCTAGGAAAAAAAGTCAGGGCTAGTGGTGTGTACTTGTAATCTCAGCACTCGGGAGACTAAGTTACAAGGATTTAGTTCAGGGTAGCCTGGGCTCCACACTGAGTTCAAGACCAGCTTATACTACATAGCAAGACCCTCTCTCAAAAAAAAAAAAAAATCTTACCATATAGAAATTTATAGTTTCAAATATGATTGTGCGTGCATACCCATGCACACACACACACACATACACACACACACACACACACACACAGGCATGGATATAGATGTGTACTGTGACTTTGCTTAGTCATTTTAAAAAATCAGAAAATAGCCCACACATTCATCAATAGGGAAACTGATATAAATTATGATTTGTTTACATAATACAGATAAAAATGAGACTAGGAGTGTAAGTATTAACACAGAAAGCCTGAACATACAATGCTGAATTGGAGCAATATGTAAAGTTGGGTTTTTTTGTACTGGGAGTTGAACTCAGGACCTTGCACTTGCCAGGTAGGTGCCATGCTGTTGAGCTATATCCTAGCTGTGTATGTGATTATCACATAGATATTTTAAAAGCAACAATAAAGACTGTACATGCACATATACATAAAGTATGAAATGTTGGGAAAAGGAATAGACACTAATTAGATTGGTTTCCTTCTGGAAGGGGACAGATTCTGAAAGAAAACTCAAGATAGCTTCCCTGTTTCTCAGGTCTATCTCTTGACAGAAAGAACAGGAAGAAAGGGAAAAGTCCATGCTACAGAAAGTGATGATTCTGGAGAATCCAAGCTCCACCAAGTGACCAGCAACTTGTTACTCTGACAACCTGTGGCCAGAGCTCTTCTTTGTCACACCAAAACCTTTCGGGCAGTCCTGCTTAAATATTCCCGTTTGAACTTAGCTGTGCCACTGAGAGCTGAAGGCCACAGGAGTCTATACCATGGCCTTAATCAGAGGATCTCCCCAGGGCCAGGCAGTTAGTGACTGTGTGTGTGCGTGTGTGTGTCAGTGGGGGAGGACAGCGAGCTCCTGAAGCACAAGGAGGTACTTACCCTAAGGACTGATGCACACATCCTGAGTAAGTGGTGTATGAATAGCTTGAACTAAACTCCCCCTGAAAATGAGGTAAGGAAACCCTGGCCAGCTCAAAGCTCAGGCCCCCGCAGGAAGTGAGCGAACTGCTGCCATCCTCTTGCTTTGGCCAACGACCATCTGTCCTACAGGTTCTTCCTCTGTGTTCAGCATTCCTAGCCCAACATTCCAGAATGTGACCCCACAATGAGAATGTGCCCTGAGGGCATAGCCCCATGTCGTACCTCCCTGGCTCAGGATACCATCTCCAAGGATATGATTCCTTTATTCTCCAAGCTTATAAAATAATCCTGAAATCATACAGGTCTTTCACATACTGCTCTATCCTGAACTGCCTCTTCTTCTCAATGAAAGATGTAGAATTGTTTTTTTTTTAATGCATTTAGTACAGGGGACACAGGGTCTACAGGCTCTCAGACTCAGTGATTCTCCTGTTTTTAGCCTCGTAAGAGGTGGGCTTACAGGCATGCACCACTATGCCCAGTCTCAATTGCCATCTCAGCTCAGCCTGAGGGCGGGGCTCACACAGTGCTCCAGGGATGAACCCCTCTGCCCCTGAGTCTGCCTTAGCAGGTGCTTTAATCGGCTTGAATATTTGGCTGGCCCCCAGCTAACTGTGTTGGGATAAGCGCAACACATTCTGATTTGTCACATATCTCTTTCTACACTTTATTAAATTATCACTTTGTGGCTATTACTACTTCTTTTGTTCACTGGCCAATCTGAAACTATTCAGGTAAATTTATAAGATAACAGACTAGGAAATATAAAAAATTTTACTAATATGAAATTTTACTGCTGGAGAGATAACTCAGCAGCATGAGTGCCTGCCCAGCAAGCACAAGGTCCTGAGTGATCCCTGGCTTAAAAAAAAAAAAAAAAAAACTGTTTCTAATAAAAAGCAGGCTATAGTATGAATCGAGGGTACAGTTTTGGTTATGTATCTATCTTTTAAAAATCTTATATTTATTTATTTATTTATTTATTTATTCAGGGTCTCCCTATGCAGCCAGGGCTTGAAGTGACCCTCCCATCTCAGCCTCCAAAGCGCTGCGATTACAGGTGTGCACCACCACTTGGTTTCACTAGCTGGCTTAGGCTCAGCGAGGGGCCTGCGCATCATGTGATACCAGGGATCAAGCCTACATCCTCGCACTTGCCAGACAGGCGCTTAGACTACTGAACTATCTCACCAGCCTTTTTTTTTTTTTTAATACAAGGTCTCACTGTGTCATTTGGGCTAGCCTTGAGTTCACTATGTAGTCCAGGCCCAGGCTGAACTGAAACCTGAAGTGATTTTCCTGACTCAGCTTCTTGAGTGCTAGGATTACAGGTGTGTGCTACCACATTCAACACTACTTTTCAATATTATATTAAGAATCTTCTATTTTTTAAATTTTGGAGATCAAATCCAAGACCTTGTACATGCTAGCTAAGCACTGAGCTACACTCCTAGGCCAATGTGTAGAAATTTTTGATACATCAATATTACTAGTAATACTAACAATGCTTCGCCCAGTCTAGAAGCAATTCATTAACATAATCTCATTTAATCTCAGAGTTAAAGAATCCACTAATTACTCAGCTTTCAGCCTATCAGAAGATCACACTGATCTTTTTTTTTTTTTTTTTTTTAGGTTGTGGCCGGCTCAGCTTGCCCTGGGGGTGGGACTGGCGCAGCATGTGGTGCCAGGCATCCAACTGCAGTCCCTGAGGTCGCCTAAGCTTGCCTAAGCAGGCGCTTTAGACTGCTGAGCCATCTCACTGGCCCTAGAAGATCACATTTATCTTAAGGTTCTATATTTTCCCTGAATCTAGTCTCAACTTTCTCCTACCTTGTGCTTATATCTCATGTCCTTGTTCAGTCCCTTTCATCTGCTTCTACTTTTTACTACCTACAACTCCAGCCTGCTTATAAATCACACTCTTCACTTGAAAACTCTTTGTTCAATGTGTTAACCTAAAAGCTGTCTTTTTCTCTTTTAAAATTAACTCTAGTATTTTCTTCACATGGCCTCAGCAATAAGGAGAAAGAGTGATTATTCAACTTGGATCACTCTCAGGCCAGTGAATGTTTGGTGGTGTGTATGTGGCCCCGCCCCCACAAAAGCCAGCCCTGCGAAGCCAATGACAGTCCTTTCTCCCTCGGGCTTTCCCTAAAGTTAAGGCAGATTTCTTACAGTGAGACTGCTAAGATGCAAGGATGAGAGCTCTGGGTAGTGGGCAGCCATTAGCAATGTGATAAGACAGAACCTATTGCAAAAATCAACCCTCTGGTTACAGTGAAAAAGGGAACAAAAGTTAGGCATGGTGAAAAATAAGGAAAGCTTTTGATATGAGTTTCCTTACATTTTTTCCCAACTGAGAACAAAGTCTGTCGTATTCATAGAACATAATAAAATTACCCCTTACACACACACACACACACACACACAGAAAGCTGAGGAGGAAGAAAAAAACCAGCCTGGCACAGCCTTGCACACCTGTAATCCCAGAATTCTGTAGGCTACGGTAGGAGGATCATTAAATTCAAGTCCTGCATCAACTACGTAGTAAGACTTTAGGGTTTTTTGTTTCAGAAAAATGAAGCAAAGGTCTTAAGGGAAGAACTGTAAACAAAGGCCATCAATGAGAAATAAGGAGCTATGGGACTTGCAGCTGAAGGGTATCCTGAGGCCATATTTTGCCAGCCCTGAAGGCCCAAGGAGAGCCCGAGAATGAATCAGGTCCCTCACACTGAACAGGTAAGTGACTGGGCTCTGACTCTCACAAACACCACTTCCCTGTTGGAGCAACTTTCAGGATATTCATTTTACTTCACTCTTACTTTCTAAAATTGTAAGGTTGAAAGCTCTTTAAATTCTTCTGAGACAACAGCCAAGCATCTGACGTGGTACGGAAGACCAGAGCTCTCACATGTGGGATCTATAAATCCATCCTCTAAAGAACAACTGTAACTGAGGGCCCGCCTGAGAGCTCAGCAGACTAAAACACCTGCTTAGGCAGAGTGCAAGCCTGTATGCAGGCCCTGTCCGCAGGGCACACTGAGAGGGTGACTGAGACTGGGAGTGGTGGCGCAAAGTAATCCCAGCACTTTGGGAGTCCAATTTACTTAGTGAGACCCTGTCCTAAGTAAAAAAAAAAAAGAGAGAGAGAGAGAGAGAGAGAGAGAGAGAGAGAGAGAGAGAGAGAAAGAAACTACAACTGAACAGCCAGCCTGGAATTATTCAGCCTCAGGCCATGCCTGGACTACTCTAGGACCAAGAACATTATCTATTATCAGACACTTCTATGGAAATGATACATTTTGCCAGGCAGTAGCTTTTAAAGTCCATTACAGCATTCAGGTGGAAGTGGAAGGCAATTTGACAAGAGAAATCAAAAGCCTTAAATTACTTCTTTTAAAAAAATGCTTTTTTGCAAGGACCATCTAAGGAAAAAAATAAAGAGTAAATAAAGTTTATGCACCGACATGTTCAGTGAATTGAATGTATAATAAGAAATTTAATTTCCCAACCAGATGCGGTGGCATGTGACTGCAAGCCCAACGCTCTACGAGCTTGAGGCAGGAGGCCTGCAAATCAAGAGCCCAACCTGGACAACTAAGCAAGATTCTGTCTCAAATCAAACCTTAAAAAATGTTGGCAATGCAGTTCAGTGAGAAGTTTAATTCCCAATGAAGGGAGAAAAAAAAAAAAAAGAAAAATTTCAAAATACTGGGATTGTGAAGTCATGGTATGGCCATATGATGCAACAATAGGCATTCATTAAATATTATTTTTATGTTTTTATTTTTAAATTTTTTTTTTGCAGAACCAGGGATTGAACTCAGGTCCTTACATTTGCCAGGCAAGCACTTATTCTACTGAGCTATCTCATCAGTCCTATTTTTATGGTTTTAAATGACATGAGTATAATACTAAATCAGAAAAGGGCACACAAAATATATATCTCATAAAAAAGCTTTATAAATAAAATGGATTTTTTTTTTTTGGTCTTTTTGAGACAGGGTCTCGCTATGCAGTTCAGGCTGGCCTTGCGCTCACTTTTTGTAGCCTAGGCTGGTCTCGAACTCACACCAATCCTCCTTCCTCAGCCTCCCAAGTGCTGGGATTATAGGTGTGCGCCACTAGGCCCGGCAAAACAATGGATTTTAATAAAAATTTTATTTTATTTTGTCTTTTTGAGATAAGGTTTCACTATGCAGTTCAGGCTGGTCTTGAATACACTTTGTAGCGCAGGGTGGCCTCAAACTTCAAGCAATCCTCTTGCTTCAGCCTCCCAAAGTGCTGGCATGACAGGTGTGTGCCACAACACCCAGCTTCAATAAGTTTAAAACTACACACATGCATCAATCGCAACATACTAACATGGCTGACTCTGTTTATAGAATTATGAATTTTCTCTAGCTACTTTTATTTTTCCCCTGTGGTACCAAAGATAGAACTTAAGACCTTGCACTTGTCAGGGAAGTGCTTAAGCTGCTGAGCTTTCTCCCCGGCCCAAATTCTCTAAAGACTTTATAATTCTCTATATTTACCAAATATTCAGCTATGAACATACTTTAAAAAAAAAAAAAAAAATGGCTGGCTCAGTCTGCCCTGGGGGTGGGGCTGGCGCAGCACGTGATGCCGGGGATCAAACCGTGGTGCTGGAGATCGAACCACGGTCCCTGAGGCTGCCTAAGCTTTCCTAAGAAGGCGCCATCCTGCTGGCCCCTGAATATACTTTTGATAACCAGAATAAGAAAATAAAAACTTGAGGGCTAAGGAGATAGCTCAGTAGAATAAGCACTTCCCTGGGAAGAGAAAGGGCCTGAGTTTAATCCTAGCTTCTGCAAAATAAATAAACAAACAAACAAACTTGAAATAAAAATGTTTATCCTTAGATAGCACAATTACAGGGAACCTTTATTTTTATGCTTTTCTGACTTTGTTTTTGATTAGTCACAACACAGTGCTCCTATTATTTGTTTGGAAACAGGGATTAAACCCAGAGTCTTGCATGTGAAGGGCATGCAAGACTAGTATTGAGGGATGCCCCCAGCCCAATGTTGCTACTTCTTATAGCAATACATCATAATTACAGAAAAACTACAACATCTGTCCCAGTTCTAATTCCACACTTCTCAGCAGTCTGAGAGCAAGCAATAGCCCTGAAGTAGCTAAGTGGACAGAAGTGAGAAGTCCACTGGCTTACTGCTTCTCTGGCTCACTAGGCTCTTTTCTCCTTTGTCATCAACTGTGAGGATGTCACCTGGAGTTATTTCCCTCCCCTCATTCCTCCTGTATCTGCGGTTCACTTCAGGGGAGCTATTCAGCAATAATGGCATTTAGGGTAACTAAAAAAAAAAAAAAAAAGTGAGAGAGAAATAGTACTCTTTTAATTATATTTTCATTATTGAAAAAAAAACATGAGGGGCTGGGGAGAAAGCTCAGTAGACTAAGTGCTTATCTGGCAAACACAAGGACCTGAGTACAATCCCTGGTCTCGCAAAAAAAAAAACAAAAAAAAACCATGTATTTGATTAGTAAACAAAATAAAGGTAAACTTTAAAGTTGTGGGCGTGGCTGATGACAAATATTAACCTCTTAACCCTCAATCAGTAAAGATTTTTCTGAGGCAAGATAGAGACCCAAAGGAAGCCCTGTTTGGAAGTCTTCAGTTCACCTCCATGACACAGCTGTGCTGGTGGATGACAGCAAGGCCAAGGGGTGTCTTTCCACTTAGTGGTAACTTTAGCTTTATAAGTATTCTACTTTGTCTCCTAAGAATGTCCAGAGACGTCTGCTGCCTTTAGGCAAGCTGGGCAATTCTAGATTTCTCACGTTATGGTTCTTACTTACTAGGCTCCTATCCGCCTGTTGCTAGAGTCTGATGGAACTCTCCCTAGTCTCTAGGACATCAGAAGCCATTAGTAAGAAGTTGGACCAGAAAGGAGAAAGGAAGAGATTCCTGGGTGCTGGAAGGGAAAAAAAGAAGGCCTGAATTTATTTTACTTTTTTTTTTTTGATATATGGATTTGCCAAATTGCCCAAATTCGCCTTAATCTCATGATCCTCCAGCCTCAGCCTCTCAAGTGTGGGATGAGAAGCATCTGCCACTGGGCTGGGGAGATAGCTCAGTGGCATAAGTGTCTGGCTGGCAAATGCAAGGTCCTGAGTTCGATTCCCAGTACAAAAAAAAATTACTAGAAGTATCTGTCACTGTACCCAGTTGAGCCTATGTTTTCTCCTCCTTTACAGCCCAAATATTATGCATATTCAACTATGACAGAGACAAGCACTTGCCATCATCCTATCTGTATCAGAACTAAACTAAAATATGTATTTTGCAAGGAATGTGCAAATTTTTATATTCCAATTTTGTTTCTCTGTGAAAATACCAATTTTATAAAAGTAATGTGTCCACACTTTCAGACAGGAGTACATACATTCCATTGTTGAAATACTTTACTTTGAATCTTACTGTCACCCTCTCTCAAATGATTTTATTTTAGAGAAAATATATAAAAAATCAACAGTAACCCATTTCAATTGGTCCAGAACCATAGGATCCAAACTACAACTGAAGTTATATCCAAAAGGACTAAGCCCAAACTTTTTTTTTTTGTCTTTTTGAGACAGAGTCTTGTTATGCAGTTCATGCTGGCCTTGAGCTCACTTTGTAGCCCACACTGGTCTCGAACTTGCACCGATCCTCCTGCCTCAGCCTCCCAAGTGCTGGGATTATAGGCGTGTGCCACCACGCCCAGCTCTAAACCCAAACTTGTCTGGTCCTATTTATCAAAAATAGCATAACTTTCCATTTTTTGAACAAAGGAGCTATCACCTATAGCAAACTCCCTAAGAGCACTGGGCTGATGACATTGTATATATAAAGAATCAAAAAGTTAACACCAAGCTTGGAAGCAGGAGTCATAAATCCATTAACAACATGGCAAGCCTGTCCCTTCCACAGTGAGACAAGGCTACCCTGCCCGGAGTCTCAGCTTTAAGGAGATCCCAAATCCTTACAACATCTCAGCTCTAGGCAAATCCAGGTGGGAAAGACAAGCAAAGGGCCAGGAAGAAAGGTATTTTTCAATCCCTGACCATCCAAGATTTTATTAAACCTGATTTCTAATTTTTTCACCTAGAAAACAAAGATACTAAAAACTACTGTGTAATAATGTTTCAAGGCTTAGACATGTTTATAAATTGGCAGGTGATAACTGATTTGCTTATGACACATACTTTTTGCCTACAAGATGTTAGTTTTATGCTAATACTTGTCAGGAGCCGCCACGGCAATATACAAGATGGCGCCCGTCTACCGCCAGCTGCTCCCCCGCCCATCGTGTGCCCAAGATGGCGCCCACATCCTGCTTCCTGATTCTTGCTCGCCTGATAGCGTTCACCATATATAGTAATACTTGATTGCTTCCGTGTCGCTGCCCAATAGTCTGTCCCCACGTGTATGTCCTTGATTAGCTGACATTAGCTATATAAGCCTAGGTACGGGAAGTGCCAGGCGCACAACACGTATTGAGCCGTCTAGGACGGACGCATGTAGAGGTTGTAGCCCAGTCAATAAAGGAGTTTGCAGGGACAGAAGTGTTCGCGTGCCTCGTTCCGCGGGACGGAAGCAGCGCCGGACAAATACTATAGATTCTACTGTACTTAACACAATGTGCATTATTTGAAAATAACTATTTGCCTGTGGGTGTCTAGGATGGCTAAATACTGGAAGCAAGGGATTTGGTTTCCAGCACCCTCTTGCTTGTCCTGCATCTAATTCATGTCACTGCTACGGCACCTATCCCAAAGGGGGTGGGCCACATGCCTAAGTTTACATGGTTCCCATTTCCATGTATCCATTTCTTTGTTGTTGGCTTCTTCTCCCCCCCCCCTCTCTCTCTCGGTAGGTAGAGTCTCACTTTGTAGTTCAGGCTGGCCTTGAACTCACAGAAGCCCTTTCTGCCTCAGTCTCCTGAGTGCTAAGATTATACGCATGTGCCACCATGCCTGGGTCTTCTCATTTCTTTCAGGGCCAATTAATAGATAACCGGATGGAGAACTCCTGGTTGATTTTATTGATTCTGTGGGCCAATGAGATAGCTCTGTGGTCTAAAGTGCCTGCTTAGGCAAGCTTAGGCACTGCAGGGATCATGGTTCAATTCCCAGCACCACATGCTGCGCCTGCCCCATCTCCATGGCAGGCTGAGCCGGCCATAACATAAATAAATAAAGTTAAAAAAAAAAAAAAGTGATTTATTGATTCTCAAACTGGTAACACAGCTACAAGTAAAAGCAGACTAGAAGAACAGTATCATTTAAGAAGATACTGAAAGGGCCGGCGAGATGGTTCAGTGGTCTAAAGCGCCTGCTTAGGAGGGCTCAGGCAAC
>PVKN010039729.1:0-10836 GCA_004027915.1 Capromys pilorides
AAGGCTGATAGCAAGGAAATTCATTTTCATTTCTCTTGCACCTCCAGTAGAGAAAAATTCTAATTCAAGACGCCCAGCAGAGCCTATTTTCACGTCAAAGTGAATATACCTGGCTTATTTCTCAATGTGCCAGACCAGTTCTCTGAATATTGAGGCTGGCTCATTCTCTTTGTCAAAAATAGTACATGTCCTTGGGGGAAATGTGTTGATTTATTCCCATTGTACAAAGCATAGCTCTGTTCCTTCCATGGAGATTTGTTTCCTCTGGGTGTTGCATGAAAGCTCCCCTTTGTATGAGTATAGATCCCTAGAATGCAGCCCCCCCAGTTTCAGGCACTCATCAACTCTGTGGTTTGTCTCCCTTACTTATCAAACCTCATAAAAACGTATCTAAATGACTCCTTGGCATTGATACTCTTGGGATTATGAAATGTTCTTCTGCTGTAGAAAGTTCAAAATGCCAAAGCATGTGTTTTATTTATGCATTTTTTTCAAGATTTTTCTCAAAATTGGCATTCTAAGTGTGATAGGTGGGTGGGTGAATGGAAAGAATAGGATACTAGGCCGGATGGGTGACTAGGTGGTAGGTGGGAGGGTGGATGGATGAGTAGATAGATGAGTGCGGAAGTAGATGCATAGGAAAGATAAACTGCCATTGGATGATGGGATGCTATGTTTCCTTTTCCTAGATCCTATATTTGTAAAGAAATTTAGGACTCAGAATGAGACCTCTGCTTGAGTTTTGGCTGTCATTGGAACTCATCTCCATGGCCCTTACAGCGTAGAATGCCAACTTACCTTCATCCAGTCTGTGGAGCTCCTATGGGGTCCAGGCTTACCTGTACGCCACTCACTCTCCACTTTCCCCATAGGCAAGAGTGCACCTTTTGATCCCAGTCATTGCAGAAGGCTGAACTCAGAGTTGTAACTGGTGTGTTTCTTCCAAACACTGTTACTTTTGTACCCCACCACCACCACCATCGTCATGCAGGTAGCCATTCGTTTAGTCCTGTGGGACACCCTGGCCTCTGAAGCAACCCTTGAATGGCTCCTCTGTAAGAAACTGGGGGCTTAAAAGGACTCCTTGTGACATTGCCAATGAACAAATTAAGATTCCAAACACAAGCCCGTGTTCCATACAATTACGTCCTCACTGGGCCTGGAAGGCAGAAGCAGCCTTCAAACGTGGCATTTAAGGCCCTTGCTGCTCATGAACGATGAAGGCTGATTTCTGCAGCATTAATCTACCATCATTGACCTCTTCCTGCATTAATTGTGAAGGGTGAAAACTTTTACGATGACGGCTTCTTAAATGCTAATTCTATCTTTCTGGCGAGGGAACAAGAAGCTGGCTTATCCTATCTAATAGGATGACACAGGCAAACTCCCTCTGGCAAAGATTTCTCAGGAGCAGAAGCTGATGGACACATTCTAATGAAGGGGAAGCAGCTGGCCAGAGACCGTCCCTTCAGCAGCTTTGAGTAAGGCCCCTGCCTTGTGTAAGACACATCTCAATTGTCGAGAAATGCCTTTGTGGAGACAAATGGCAGGTGTTAAAAGCGAGTGGGGAGGGAGCTTCCAGCTGCCTGACAGATGCAAACATCTGAAGGGATCTATAGTTTATGCAGTGACTTGAAAGGCAGAAAGTTTTCAAAGTAATTTTAAATCCCACATATTTACAATTATGGTTAAACTTATCAGAAAAATGAATGTTCAGGAGGAATGCAAAGCCATTTGTAGAAAAATGGGCTTATGAATAACGTGGCTGTCAATGCTCTGTATTCCATTTGGCTGTGACATCCTTTCTCATTAGCAGATCCATGTACGTGCTTGGTATTCAGTAAAGATACGAGCCACCAATGCCATAAATCTCTGCCCAGGGATGTGGCCAACCAAAGCCGGGTCTGATGAAGGCAGCTGAGAGACAAGGCAAATGCAGTGGTAGGGCTCTAGGTTCCAAAGATTACAGAGAATCCTTCTTTTTGCATTCACCAACTTATTGTTTAATGTGCAAATAATCCTCAGAGTTTTATTCTGCATTAGCTAATGATGTTGTTCATGTTTCTTTGCTCTTAAAATACACATACTATAAACAGGGACTGCCTGCAAGTCACACTCTTGTGCCAGCATGCACTCGTTTAATCCTTTCATTGTGCCCGTGAAGCAGAGACTATTATTGGCCTGTTTTAACAAGAGGAAAGCAAGAGTAGAGCACTGAACTCCCCAGCGCACTTGCACTAAGCAGCCTGACACGCTGCTTTCATGTGGAAAACCATGCAACAAAATTTCACTGAACCCCTGCTGGGCGCTACATCTGGAAGACACTGAGGAGAACACAATATGTTCCTAGTATGGTCACTTTTTGAATGAGATGATGGGAGTGGAGGTGGGGAAGCAAAGGAGAAAGAAGTGACTGCCTCGGATGAGATGGTCCAGTAAGGACTCTGAGAAACAGCAGAATAGAGGGCTGAAGCTGGGAGTGGGGAAAAGTGCTCAGAGCAAAGGCCAAAGGGGGATAAGAGAAGGAAAGACAGAACCTTTGCTCATGTCTCCTGATGGGTCCTGGGTGTAGCTGGTCTAAAGTCAACAGTAACCACCATGAGTAACCATGCAAAGCTCTGCTAGGCTCTGAAGCCCCCACCAACAGCATGACTCCGGTGGTAGCCCCAAAAGTGTTCAATTCGCACTGATTCTAAACTGTCCTCAGACCTCCGGCAGGTTGCTAAACCTCCCTGAGCAGCAGTCCCTTAATTTCTAGACTGAAGATCACAACCAGCACTTCTTAGGCCCAGCAAACAGGATTACATAAAAGCATTCACATGACATCATCTCCGAATCCTCTTTCCCCTACCACTCACATCCAACCAATCTTTGAACCAAGCCTTAGGCTCAGTTTTTAACAACCTATCTGAATGTGTCCCATGCTGGGCAGCACCTTCTTTCTTCTGGATAATGTCTACAGACCTTTCACAGTCTTCCCACATTCAATCTCATCTCTGTAACTTACCCCAGAGAAGAGGAGGGGCTCCACAGGAAGACGGAAGTAGGACGTAGAAGTTTGGGCCCTGGTTCCCTATGTGTGGTCATGCATTCAAAACTACGTGTTGTGTCCTAAGACTGCTGGGCATTAGGGCTGCTATGAGTGTGATGCACGTGGTCCCTGGGCTTCCAACTCCCAAGCCAATGGGCAGCCAGCATTTGCTGATCATTTCTGAGTATCAGCTGAGCATTTAATATGCCCATCCACACTTTTGTGGTAGAATAATCTAGCAGCTCCAAAAGCTACTGGACTTTTCTGAATTTCAGTATTACTATCAAATGGGAATGTAGCCTCCTCATGGGTGTTTGTGGAAAACAGTGCAGATCTTTGTCAATGTCCAGCGAATTTCTGGGTATAGAGTTTGCCTAATAAATGGAAGCTGTTGTGTAGCAAATGGATGGCATTACCAGCTCCAATTCTCCAGGGCCCCTGGGACTCCACTCTTTGGTGAACTTTCAGCTGTTTACATCAAAAGGTGGAAGTCTATTTTTCCATTTATAGGTCATGGTTCTACCATTTGACTGATTTGTGCTACACGTGCATTTGTGTGTTTCTATGTTTGCTCTTGACTTTTGCCTTCAGCTTGAAGTATTGTCAGACTAACTGGTTGAGTGGGGCTTGCTAACCCTAGACACATTAGTAGAACTCCACCAGTATGACCACCCCTAGCCTCAAGATCTGGAGAAATGCTCGGTGTTCTGTAAGCCCCCAAGTCTTAGGCATCATTTTGTTTTGGTGTTCTTGTGACTATAAAAAACAGAATCCCATGACTATGTTATATACCTAAGCCCCCCTGGGGTCCTCCAACAAAATAGTACTGTCAGGTCTATAAGGACCCTTGTCTAACCCTAGTTCCCTCGAGATGTGCCCTCTCCACATGTTAAAACCCTTCCTCTTAAGATGTGGCTCCAAGCTCTGTTGGCATTTCTGTCATCCCTCCACCAATGAACGGAAGCGTAGTGAGGCAGGAACATTGCTGAAGCGTGAAGGGGGTGGAAGTGAAGCTGCATGATATGCCCGGGTCACGTAGTTCCTAGGAGAAGGACTGCCAGAGTTGGTGTGAGGTGGGCCAGCCCACAAAAGCAGCAAGCTCCCCACATACCTACTGTTCTTCAAATCACAGGCCAGTACATGAGCTTGATCCAGCTCTTGGAGTGGCCCAAGCAAGGTGATCAAGGACAGGGACATTGTTCACTACTGCAGTGCTCTCGACCAGGGATAACGTGGGACATGAGGCATTATAGTAAACTGGGGGAAGAGCAGTGCTTCATCTGGGACAGGGGGGCAGGGGTGGAGAAGGAAAGTGTGGGAAAAATGAGAGCACAAGGCTGGCCACGTGCCCTGCTGCTGATGGGAAAGCTGCCTGACTCTGATGCGGCAGACCCAGGCCCGGGCACATGCGACCCAGCTGGTTGTCCTTCAGTTAACAGTGGCTCGCTGCAGTCCTCCACTCCTTTGCCCCCTGAGCTCTCTGCTTCTACCACCAGAAAACACAAACAATTTCAGGAAAGAACATAATAACTTATGAACACCTACAGGCATCTTCATTTTGGGGCATAGGAGACTGATAGGGTGCAATAGTAATTTTAAAATCAATGATTAAGATTGCTCACTGATCACCAGGGAAACGAATGCCAAAACTACCGTGAGTCAGTCTCAAAGGTCAATTAAGTTGCATGAGGTTGGAATAAACAGTGACAGAGCTGCAGTTTTTCATGCCACTACACTGACTCTCAATCTTGTCTTAGAGGCAAAGAGATTATCCTTTGACACAGTTTGGATCCATGCTTAGGATGCACATTCCCAAATTCCATCACAGGCACCAGAAGGGAAGCCTGGACCTCAACATTGCCTGGCTTTGAATCTATCCAGGAACAAGGCTTGGTAACTTCCCACCCACCCCCAGGCAACCTGTCTCCATCTCTAATTGCCCCCATAGACTGTTTCCTAAATCCCATAAAAGGAACAAATCAAACTTAAGCACACATGAAGCATTAGGGAAGGTTCAGAGCTGAGTGGCGAGCTGGACTTCTGCCAGCTCTAGTTTGAAGAATCTAAAAGGAACTATAGGTTGAGGGTCATTAAAGCAAAGCTATTTAATACCGGAAAAGGAAGCAAAGTTTAAAAGCACTGTCTTGTTATAGACTATTGCTTCCTCCCATCTTTTAGTTAAAACCCAGAGCACATTTCCACCTGGTCTCCATTCCTGGCAGGAAGAAGCCAGCCCTCCACCCTTGAAGAGCTTGCAAGATCACATAATATAGGCTCTGGCTTAAGGCACTGAGATAATCACATTCATGAGGGCCATAAAATAAAGTGGGCTCGGGATTTAGGAACTCAAGTGAGATCAATAAGGAAGCGGGGATGTCTCTGGGTTACAATGGACTGCCCACTGTGATAACACACTCATTCCACAGGGCTTCAGGTTAAACGTATGAAATCTCCACGTACAAAGAGAAAGCAGTCAATTTTTATTTAAATAGTCTGCCCTATCCCGTGGACAAGTTTCCACTAGTGGACCGCCCTCACTCCTCACCAGAGAGGCCGCCCGGGCCCGCGAGCTTGCTGTGCTCCTTCCCTCAGAAGCCCCCTGCTTTTACCTGGTTTATAAATTGGCTTTCTGTAAGAATCCATTTTAACAGAGGCTTTCATTTAAAAATAACATAAATTGCTTTAGGGAGACTCAGCCCTCTGCGATCTGTGCTCACTCCAAATAGTCAAGGCGTTTTCTGGAAAACAGACTCTTCACAGCTAAAGTCTGAAACGTTATTCAGGATTTCTCTCAGCACAGAGGATAGAGGTGGTGTTATCAAATACCAGTGGGTGAGGAGACTGTTCCAGAAGGTTTTATAATCCCAAGGTTACCTCAGATGCCCCAGGTAGGCACATGACATGAAGCCAAGGCTCTTTCAAAAACCATGACATCTGTGACTGGTAACCCGGACCTTACCTATTACCTGCTCAAACAGCAATACAGTTTGTACTGGGACAAGAGGCTTCCTTCACTCTAGAATCTTATCCCTAACCCTGAAGGCCAGCACTGGGTCACTGACCTAATTCCCTATTTCGGACAACTACAACCTCCCACACTCGTTATAGGCTTTCCCAGCCAGGCATGGGCTTCTTCATTTATTCAATCTCATCTTGGAATTTATGGTCTGGACAGGGGAGCCAGTCTTCATCACTTGTAAATAAAACATGACTGCAATGCAAACAGCAAAGCAGGTGCGGCATGGCCCATGCAATCCATTCTGGCTAAAGAAGAAAACAGTGTCAGGGGAGCTCTATGGGGGAGCCAGCAGTGATGGATCCCAGAGACAACAGGAAAGCGAATGAGAAGGACTTGGTCATGGTTTGCACATGGGAGTCTGGCAGAGGCAGGAAGACTCCAAGACCTCCAGCTTGGCTAACCAGATGTGCAGTGGCTCCACTCCGAGACAGAGCAACAGTCCTGTGCTTGGAGAGATTGCAGATGCCCAAGGCCGGTGATCATCAGTCATCTCATAATGGGTTAGGTCCAGACTCTACCCTGCTTTTGGAAATATCTTCCTGACTATTAAAGGTTCCTCTATCTATGCTGAGCCCTCAAGAGCTCTGGGAGGGGTATGTCATAAGCCAAGGTCCTGTTTGGGACCCACTTCTTTCCCTAATGCTCTGTGCTACATTTCCAGGCACCCTAATGATACTCTCACTGAGGACTCTACTCTGGCTGTACATTCCCAGTGCGGATGCTGGCCTGGCCATTGCGGGCTCATGCTCTGCTTTCGCCACTCACTGGAGCTTGACCTAACCCTTTGCCTTGTCTTCTTTACCCCAGGATGTGTGGCACTTCCTGGTCCCAGTCCACCTTATTCTGCCTATTCTCCACATCTCTGCTCTCTCCTTACCAGGCCCTCCTGCAGTAAAACTAAAACTTAAGATCCAATGTTTATGCACGTTGGCATCTGGGAGAACTAGGAAGGCCTCAGATGGCCTTACCAATGTCCTCCTGCTCACACAGTTCCTTCAGATAAATTCCCCCAGCCAAATACTCCTCCTTATCCCAGGGATAGATTGATTCCTACTTGTCACTGAGGAGCAAACCTGCTTCCCTGCCAGGCTTCGGAATCATTCAAACAAGCCAACCGCGTCCTCCTGCAGGAACCAAATACACACACCCTCTTCTTATCCCAAGGCCTGCCTCCTACAGCCCCTCCTGCTAACTTTGTTCCCAATTGCTACTCTACATTGTTTTGCAAGGCACTGGTGTCCTTCCTGGAGCTAAGGGTATGTGAGTGCTAAGCTGCTGACAAACTTAGCTGCCACTGTTGGGTACTGTACCTGGCCACCTTGTAATTCTAGGGCAGGAATCCTCTCAACAATGAGCACAGATGTCTCTTCAGAAGGTGGGTAACTCATGGAGATAAGAGATTGGCAATCATTTGGGAAATATTACACCCTTTATTTCTTAAATACACAGCAATGGCCCAAAGTCCCCCAGTGGTGGTTGTGCCTGGGATCCTCTTGGTGGCCTCTGGAGCTCCACACCTTTAGACTCTGATGCTGCAGATCTACATGTGACTTGGAAGCTAACTTCTACATTGAATTTTGTGGCTAACTCAGATCACACAATAGTTGGGGACTTCTGCTAAGCAAAGCCATCATGTTCACTCTGTAAATTCAGGAAGATCTTGCTGCCATGGCTATGTGGCCTGGGCAGCTTGTTCAGCCCTTGCACTGAGGCTTAGTGTTTGATATTTCCCCATTGGGTGCTCCTTTTGAGAAAAACACAGTGCTGGATATCTCTCTATGAGACCTGGTGCCTACATTTAGGCTACGATACCCATGGTCCAACATGCCTATCTCAGTATTCATGTTAAAGCAGGAAGGCTCGTACTTTACAGATAGGACTTCTCACTTTACCCTTATAAGACTAGGATAATGGTCATGATGGAGAGCCCTTGCATCCTTCCTATGTCTGACTTCCTGAGATCTGGGTTTCATGCTATGGCCAAATCCTTCAGCACACACAAGGCACAGATGAGCCTTCCTGACTCTGACAGAAAACATGAAATCTGACTGGGCATGCTTCTGTCTGACAAGAAGCCACACGGATGGAATCTACAGCTGAGCTCTTTGAGTAGCACCCGATTTTACCAATTATTTTTTAAATTAAATTATGTCCAAGTGATGGGCAGTGACATGGCTAGAGGTGAAAGCTCAGATGGCAAAGGAAAGAGTTTCTCACTTGACTATTTATAGATGATAGCGGCAAAACTGAGGTGTAAGAGCCAGACAGCCACTAAGCAGAATTCAGGAGGGAACCTAACACTAGGCTTTTCATGAGAAAGCAGGCAGGACTGTCGTGTAGCCCTGGGAACAAGAGCAGCTTGGTCATTTTCCTCCCAGTAATGTAGTACTCAAGTAGGTTCAGCGAACACACATGTGTCTCTTTATGTTTTCTGCAGGAAAAATGAATAAATATGTTTTATTCTATCATGGGCAGAAAAATGGGGCTTGCCTCCAAGCCCTACCCACTGTGCCAAACAAGTGGACACTGGGCAGAGGGCATCACGTTCAGAGCCAAAGTGGCCACTGAGGGGAAGCCTCTGTCCCTCTTGACAAAGGAGACTGACTCATAGGTCAGGAGCCTGTTACTAACGCACACCAAGTACTCAGAGAAACCCAAGAGCAGATATGCTCCCTGGCAAGCTGAGGACTATTGTCACACAAACCCATTCATCCCTGCTCTCAGGGCGGGCCAGGAAGTCAAGTGAATTTCCTGGCATAGAAATGGGTTCTCACAGCCACATATTAGAAATCACACTGCTCAATTTATGGACCAACTTCCACGGCTCAGTTTCTCACCTTGGAGACATTGTCACAAGGGAAACAAGGTCCCTTTGCTCAAAGCCCGGAAGGGCAGAACGAGAAGTCAGCCAGACAAACTAGGACAGGCTGAAAGAACCATGAATTCGGGACAAACAAGATGCCCTTAGAGGGCAAGGTGAGTGGGGCAGGTTGAATGTGGAAGCTTTTGGGAAAAGAGTGGTTTTAGCACCAGCATACGTAACAGTGATATTGGGTAGAGGAACTCCTGGACAGGGAGTGAGGTGACAGTGGTAAGCATGGGTGCTGAAAGGCAACGTAAGTGGACAGCTGTCAGGGTCCCTTCCTGGTTCTCGTCTCGGCCCAAAACCTCTGAACTTATGTTCCTAATAACCCGTTATTGGAATTCCACCAGGTTAATTCCAATCTACCACTCCCAGCACAACCCATGGCGATACTAAAGACACTAAAATGTATTTATACAATTAATGGGGAGGCAAGGGGCCCTAGGTCCAACCATAAAAACAACTTCTGGAACCAAGAGGGCGACCCAGGGCTGCACTCGGGCTTTATTCATCGGAGAAGGGGGAGTGGCTTGCAAAAGGGCATTTTGGGAAGAAGGTGCGCACTGAAGGGAATTTTGGGAAGGTGAGTTCTGAAGGGAATTGTAGGAAGGTGAGTTCTGAAGGGAATTGTGGGAAGATGAGTTCTGAAGGGAATTGTTGGAAGGTGAGTTCTGAAGGGAACTGTGGAAGGTGAGTTCTGAAGGGAATTGTGGGAAGAAGGTAAGCTGTGAGCTGGGCTAGGTAGGAGGCCTGCATTCACCTCCACCATACTAAGAGGAAGTAATTTGCATTATGCTATTAAGTTGGCATCTAATATTTTGGGGGTCAAGTGCTTCAGCTCTGATGTATAATCTTTCAAGCTGCAGGAAGTCATAGCCTGTATCTTGAGGCTCGATCCCAGCTGACACCGTGGAGTACTGGCTCTTCATCCTGTTATCAGGGAAACATGTGTGCCATCTTCAAAAATTACCACCAGCACCGCGGCTAGACCAATAAGGCCAATTGAGATTTTGGGATTCTGGTGTTTCAGCTCTGATGTGTAATCTTTCATGCCCCATGAAGTCATAGCCTCTATCTCGAGGATCGATCCCAGCTGACACCGTGGAGCATTGGCTCTTCATCCTGTTATCAGGAAAACACACGTGCCATCTTCAAAAATTACTACCAGCACCTGGGCTAGACCAATACACAGCTTAAGGCCAGTTGAAAGGATAGTGAGAGATCCTAGCCTGCTCTTTACATTTCAATAAGAGGGAATAGGGTCAAGCTCAGTCAAAATGGAAACAGTTGCTTTTCTTTTAAGGACAGCTGCTCAGGCGCTCCTCCACAGATGAAGTCTAGAAAGACAAATGAGAGGCCATGTAAAGGGCATTGGACTATGCTGAGGAGCTTATACTTTGTCTACTGAGATTAATATGATTTTTAAAAAATCATTCATTCATTCATTCATTCATTCATTCATTCATTCATTCATTCATTTGGTACAGGGTCTGGCTACACAGCTCAAACTCATAGTGATCTTCCTGTCTTAGCCTCCCCAGCTGGGATTGTAGGTGCCATCATGCCCAATTTCAGTGGCTGGCATAGAAATCGAACTTGGGCCCTTATGCTTAAGAGGTAGGTGCTTAAACTGCCAAGCTATCTCCCCAGCCTGATAGGACTTTTGCTTAGAGAAGTTCCAGTGTGTAGATTGATCCACAGATGATTACCCCTATGGCCAGGGGGGAATCTAAAAAGAGGAATCAGAAAAAAGCATGATCAAAATTTTATATAATATATATTTGAATTCTGGCAACTAGAGCCTTCATAAAGCCAGGCTGGAGAGAAAGCTGACAGACACATGCAAGATGCCTTCTAGTTCTTTAGAAACTAGAAGAACACAGAGAAACTACATGTTTAAATATTATCTATTAAAAGAGAAAA